>JAOUQT010162496.1:0-18431 GCA_025769995.1 Xyliphius kryptos
CAGGTCCACTGAAGTTACCATTGTGGGTCCTTGAGCAAGACCCTTAACCCTCATTGCTCCAGGGTCCTGTATCAACCATGTGTTCTGATCCCAACCAGGTTGGGATCCTTGTGAGTGGTTCATGACCAAATGTAATGTAATGTAATTTCAAGATTAAAGGATCCAAGTCTGATTTCTAAAACATTATCATTGTTGAACCTTAAGTTGATAGTGATGTCTTCAATAAAATTCACAAGGGTCGTCTATCAAATCAAAAGTGTTACATCAGTTACTTCGGAATGGGAATTTCAACAAGCTCACCACGCCATGACAAGTAGAAGTTCAAAAAGTTATCATGATGTTTAATGTTAATAACTCATGTTGTAAAGAAGTTGGTGTTCAAGCAACGGCAAAACAAGTTGATTCCGTTTCTTCAGTCTCGTAAAGTTTACATTATATTACAGAACAGTTTATCAGCCATTCATCTATCTTTCAGCAACCGACATTCTTATATATAAAAGAAAGGCTACAGTACATACATTTCTATACAAAATGAATTCTGCTATCGGTTTTAAAATTGTACTTTATGACAATATTTACAAAATGCATTTTGCGGCACAGTACACGTTTGGACAATTTACTATTTACAGTTCTATACACAGGCTTCTTCCAAAGGACTGGAAAGGCTGAAAAAGAAAAGAAAGATGTTTGAAACACAGACACAAAAAAGGACAAATGTTAAAAGGTTGAGTCGGAATTCTGGAACAAAGGTTATTACCTATAAACTATTTAACAAGAGGTTCTGAATGTCCCCATAAACCTGGTTGTACAGTTCATCCTTTGACTTTGTGCCATCCAAATATTCTGCAGTTGAAATAAAGGAGAGAACGATATGAATAAAGATGTAAATTGCTGCCTGGATGCACAGTGTGTTGGTTGTTATTAATCTCTTACCAATCGACATGCAGTTGATCTCCATCTCCTTTCTGTGTTTCAAGTACATGGGCCACACATGGCCGTCAAACAGACCAGGAGGGTCAGGAACTGTATAGGTCCTTGTGCTGCGGGGAATTGAGCAACATTATTCAAACAAATCAATCTATAAAATCGCTAAAGCTGAAAAAAGTTAATTTTTTGATTGACAATGTAGGCTTGCCTTCTTCTTCTCTTGCACTCCTCATATGGAATGGTGACATAGTAGGACTTGTCAAAAGCCTCAATTAAGGGTCTGGAAGGCAATAAAAGAAACATCAACCAACGCATGGGCATAACTTAGCAACAAAACAAATGACAAACAACTCTCTTTTGTTTCCAAGTAAGGTTAAACCCACTTGTAATTATACAGCAGGAAACCCTCCACGATGAGTATGTGGAGCTCTCGGTCAGGATCAGACCCATCTGTCATTGGTGCCATTGTCACACCATGAGAGCGAGCAAACTTCACAGGGTTCTCAGTCCAGCCCTTCACGGTATTTACCATTGCCTCCATGTCCAGGGCTGTGATCACTGCGGGGGAGACAAAATAAAAAAAAAAGACCGCGTCTCACAAACAAGGGTAATGGCACGATGAAATAAAGAATCATGTATTTATTTTTGTTTTAAATTCTCTACATATTCTAACAGATTTTAGTTTCATGTTACATTAAAAAAAATGTTCATGGAAAGATGGGTAATACATTACTGTCATTCATTTTTCCTATAGCCGAAATCCATTCTTACCATCCCACTGTTTAAAGCCGTCCTCCCCGACCTCTATTTGATCTTGGGGCTGCAATAACAGTGACCAATAAAACATTGCTGCAGATCGAGCACGCAGTGCTGATCCCACCTGGACATACGACACCAAGCCCTCAGACTAATCATGGCTGTCTCGTTTGGGGAAATTTTGATTTGTTCAAGCTCATTGCATTCATTGGGACTTGAAGTCTATTAATTGCACTGGTCAGGACCTCCTTTTTAAGGGTACAAGATTTGGTTATTGTGCCAATGACCTCAGAGTTAGGAAATGAAATGAATTATCATACTTGCTAATGGACTACAAATGGTTCCAGATGACTTGTCTTATTAATATGGAAAGAAATGCAGTGAAGATCCTGTAGCAATGATGGATAATATGAGTACAGTTATATAATTAGATGGAATCAATAGTCAGCGGCATGATGTTTTAATACCCCACAGGGCGTAAAATGCCCAGTCAAAAATGAATGTCAATTACCTCCAAGCCTTCAGAGGTAAATTAAGACATTCATTAAAAATCCGATTGAGGGTGGCCGTCCAGGAGAACACCAGCGTAGGAGTGTAAGAACCACACGACAAGGACAACATAAACACACCCACAAGACAATATGCACACCATACACAAATTCTACAATCCTCACTTTACCTGGATGTTCATCATTCATCCTGTAGGTTCTCGAAAATCATCTAACTACAAGATTACGTAGATTTTCTTAACTAAACTAGTACCCTGATCTAAGAAACACTCATATCAGAATTATGGTGAACATCATTCATACCTTGAAGAAGTCATCTTGATGTATTACACAACAGTTAGGTAGTATCCTCACAAGTCTGTTGGTCAGGGTGGTCTTCCCACCATTGGTCACACTGTCAAGAAAAGAAATGTTATATATTATTATGATCAGATCAATACCACTGATTGATCAGATATCTATAATCAGCTTCTTGGTCTTACCCGCCAATTCCGACAATAATCTTCATTTTCCCTTTGATTTTTCTTGGTCTGTAAAATTCAAATAGAATTTCCTAAAGGCGTGTTTACCTTCCACTAGAAAGTAAGTCTTAGGAATGCTTTTTTGGTCTTATCCCCTCCTTTCTCCCAGCTTTGCTTCCTCTGAACTTTTTCATTGATGCAGTTGGGTCTTCTCTGTAATATATAGTCCATTGGAACCTCGTCATACATTCTGAGCTCCACCCCTCTTTTTCCGCATGACCAATCATGGTCTACGGAAAAATCGCTTCTCAGCCAATCACAAGCGTGCCTGCCCTACAAATTTGCATACCGGCCAAACACCTGTTGTGTCACGTCCTTCGCCACGTGGTTTGAGGTGCGGGTTTGTTACGACGTAAAGGTTTACAATGCTTTTTAAACACTTCAAACTCTAAAAATGTTTTTCTCAATGTTTATTATAACATTTCAGCATATATATTCATAGAGAGAGAGACTTTTTGACCTCTAACAACACTTTATTTTACCCCAAATTAAATACCAAAGTGCAGTAAAGAAATGTTGCTCAAATAAAAAATAAAAAAATCAATTAATTTCTACACGTTTTAAAGTAAAATCTGGTGAGAAGCAAAGCACTTCATCTGTGACCGACCACCCTGCCTCTCACAGCACCACATAGATTTAAAAGTGTCAAAGTATTTCATACATTAGTAAAAAAATTAAAATCGATTTGAATTCTTGATTTGACCGGTCGGCTGAAGATCCCAAGCACGTCAGAGTCTGCCATTTGTGCTATTTTGTTCTTTTTGCTGATGTATACAGACATTTTGCTCTGTCCTAGAATTAAATTCACCCATTGACACTTAAACTTCTGTTTTTTGATGGTCTTTAAACCAAGGATAAAATCCTGTGGTGTAAAAATCATGTTAAGAGTGAGAGATTTTTTTCTTCTTCTAACTTTTAACAACAATTAAACACCTTTATTTTAACCAAAATGAAATTCCAAAGTGTAGTAAAGGAATGTTATTAAAATAGAGAGAGAGACAGAGAGAGAGAGGTGGTGTATAGACCCCCTCAAAAAACTGGAACCTCTGTCACATCACTAAATGTCCCTTTTTAATAATAGATTAATAGTCTAATTGAAATAGCAGGTGTGTGTGTGTGTGTGTGTCGTGTGTGTGTGTGATCCCAAAGCAGGACGTGATGTCCTTTTTTGTAATTATTTTCACATTTAATTGCTTTTGACCGGTCAGTAAGCTGTCTGCTGTGTGAACTTACAGCTCCTCTAATAGCCTGTGCCTCACTGGATGCTCTAGATTGTTAAAATTGTTGGGCACCGCTTAAATGAGTTCTTGCCTCAAGTGTACATGGGATTACTGTAGACATTAACATTTTTATTATGTATACTTGTACACATTGAACTTCTTTCTGTACTCCTTTCTTTATTCTTGGCTCGTTGCTTGGTCTAAGCTTTGTTGCTTGCTGATGCTGAAATGTGGACACTGGCGGGCAGTTATATTACACATCGATTATAAATGCTAATAGGTCCATCCCACAGTACTTAAGTGAACTATTAAAGCACAACAAGTCACTCGAGGTTTATAATCAATATCTAGAGTACGGAAATCAATCACTTAATCAACACAGTAAAAGACTGTTACCATAATGGCCCACATGGTTAGCTATTAAGCATTTAGGATTTAGAGGACGTGATGGTTTTAAAAACTTTGATTTACTTTACATTAAGTCATTTAAGTTCAAGTAGTTTATTTACAACAGTATGTTGTCACAAAGCAGCTTTTCTGAGTTCTAAGGCTGAACCCCCAAAGAGCAAGCCAAAGCAACAGTGACCAGAAAAAAACTCCCTGTTATGATGCTATTTTTTTTTTTAGGAAGAAGGAGCAGATGCTTTTATCTGAAGTGACTCACAAATGAAATAACACCACAAGTCAGTAGTTTAGGGGAAAAAAACATCTACACTACAGTACCATCAACCCTGTGCATTACTCATTTTAAAAAAAAATTTAATAGCAAGTGTCTGTGGAAGAGGTGAGTTTTGAGAAGTTTCTTAAAAATGCAGAGTGACGGATGTTCTTAGGAAGGTCGTTCCACCATTCAGCAGTGCTGAATGAAATGCAGTGAGAATTTGCGCCTCGGTGAGTTGGAATCACCAGGCGACGTTCATCACTAGAGCGTAGTGAACGAGTCGGAGTGTATTTAGTAAAGATAGAATGAAGGTAAGAGGGGGCAGATCCAGAGACTGTCCTGTAGGTCAGAGTCAGTACCTTGTACAGAATGCGGCAGCTACAGAAAGCCAATGGAGAGAGAGGAGGAATGGAGTGACATGAGTTCACTTTGGTTGGTTGAACACGAGTCGGGCTGCAGAGTTTTGAACCAATTGTAGAGTTGAATTGGGAGACCGGCAAGCGGAGCATCACAATAGTCGAGGATAGGATGAGGGCCTGGACCAGCAGCTGAGTGGCCTGTTCAGTTTTTATTAATTTATTTTCTTTAAACAACGCACAGATAAGTGTCAGTGATATAGAATTTAATATTTAGATGTCATTTGCTGTTAGTCTGCATTTCCTCCTGGGTCGGTGCCCAATTTCAGTCTTGTAGGTACTCAGGAAGAACCCGACGTAACCCTGCCAGGGTCTTGCGTCCGATGGCGTTATTGGGATTTGAACCAGGACCCCAGTGCTGAGAGGCGAACGTACTAACCACTAAGACACCATGCCACCCTGAAGATTAAGTTATCTCGTACTCGTTTATGGTCTTGCCTTTTCATTCCTAACATTGCACAACTGTATCACTTTACTCTGTTTGGTCTCTTGCTTAAGTCTGATCTCTGATATATCAACAGTATTCAATCACAACATCCAACATGTCCTTTATTCACATGTGTAGACATTTCATTTATGCATCTTATGATCCTTCAGTCCAGTACAGATATGGAAACCAATCGTCCTCTCTGCCATGTATTTACAGCCATGTGAAAGTCTATAGTGGGGCAGGTCATCAGATGCAATTAATTAGTTCGGGGCAGCGTGTCCATACGTGTTTCTAATTTCCAAACTTGCGTAGCAGGCACTTGGGAATTTTCCTTACTGAAAAGATCCTTGCTTGTACAGCCAATAGTGGCCCTGGCCCAGCACTATATTTATCCATTGGCCGGGCAAGAGAAAAAGGTGACACTGCGTCGCAAATGCTTCTGATGCAACCGGCATGAACGCTTTCAGACATGTGATCCAACCCGACCGGTTGTACAGAACTTAAATAAGACAGTCATGAGGTCCGAAATGATGACATTTTATTCAGAACCATAATATTTCTCGCTTCCAAAATGTGTCCAATTTTGGATTGTGTGAAATTGTGCTCCAATGGCTCCAAAATCTCTGCACCCATTTCTTTCTTTGTGGTTATTTGATTGCACATTTTATTGTCATACGCATTTAAACATTTATAAGAAGACAAAAGCAACCTTTGTTCCACACTCTCTCTAATGCCGGCTCAGACCCGTTATTAACGTTTAACCAAGTACACTGTGTGTATGGCTATAAGTAACTCATTTATTGTTTTACGACTGTTGAATGTATTTTTTTTACTGACTGTTGCTGTTGCAGTCGGTTATGTGTACAGATGCTTTTGTTAATGACCCGTACTGTAGAGCTGGATCACCAGCGATGCCCGCATGCCGCTCTGCTCTTACTGACATACAGACGTTTTATTTATGAGACCTTGAGGTATGAGGACATAGTTAAGATAGTTAAACCGACAGGCACCACAATAGCGTTCATTTCGATTTAGTCAGCTGGCTCAGATGTTTTGAACAGACATCAAGGGACTGTCCCACCATGACTACATGACCCGATGAAGGACACAGCAATCCACTGAGGAAGAATTTATAATTGGCTCTGCTTCATGAATAGTGCCATGATTTGCCTCTTGACACTTGTCACACTTATACTGCCACCACCCAGCTAACCCTGTTATCTGCACTGTTGATATCAGCGTGACCTAGCATTTAGCACTATAGACGATTGTGACTGAATGTTAATAAGTTGATGTTTACACTGAACGCCAGCAGGAAACATGCCATTTTTAATTCCCAGAGCAAAGTATAATGGAGTATTTATTCACTACTAGCCGTTACCTGTTCATTTATACATGCACGTTCGATTGACGTCATTCAATGATTCGAATTGCTTCAAGTTGCTGTTTTAGCTGCGTTTCCACCCTTTCGATTTAGGAGGCATGATACCGCGGCTACGTATGGGCTGCTGTTAAATATCAGGCACAGTTAGGAAGCCTACGTGTTCAGGTAGTGGTTGGGCAGGGGTAGAGGGTTAAAGCCACACATGTTACATTACATTTATACATTTGGTCATTTAGCAGACGCTTTGAGCCAAAGCAACTTACAACTATCCCACTCAATAGTTGGGGGTCAGAACACAGAGTTATATACAGAAGCAATGAGTATCTTGCTCAAGGACCCACATGGGTAACTTCAGTGGACGTAGGATTTGAACCCACAACCCTTAGATTGCCAACTCAACACCCAATCCACTACGATACCACTCCATCTGGATGTCGGGCGATGTTACCTGCCTGTGCGCTACAGTCACAACAACTTACCTATCTGTGGCACTATACGGCTCTTTATACGGCATTTCTGTCTGAAAAGATGTTTTTGTAGCCATAAAATAGTTATTGACTGGTGGTTTAATTCAGACGGAGCATTACTGTGGGCCCAGATGTGAAATGCACGGCCCACCACATAGACAAACTTTTGACTCAAGGTTTTTACAAAATTTTGAGATGCGTCCGTGAACGTTTTATCCCAGAGGGGCATTTATAAGGTCTGAGTGCAATGATGGATGAGAGGATCTCACTTGCAAACTTGTTCTAGACGTGAGGTTTGGGTGTACCTGCTGAAACTGCTCATAAGTTTCTATTAACACAATTTTAATACATTTACAAAGTGCAAGACCACTTTTCCATCATTTATTTAGAGGATCAGCTAAATCACCTCATGAAATAACGATGTGTAGACATTTTTAAAAATTTTACTTTGATGTTTCATGTCAATAACAACAATTTCACAACATTTACAGTATATTTTGTTTGATTGATTTTACAATTAATATGGTGTAGGAACAGTATTTCATATACAATGTACAATACCAAGACTACAGTGTTTTATTATTTACTAATGAAAACTTTATTTAATTGTGCGAATAATGTAGTATAAACACCAGTGAGATTGAATTTGACACTGATCCCTATTGTGAACTATTGCATTTTAATTATTGCACTAGAAATTCATGTTTTCTTTTTTTCTTTTCTTTTTTTTTATAAACAGATACATGTCAGGTACAGGGTATAAAATTAAAGGAAACTTTACCGGTTGCATTTTGTGATGTTAGTAAATGGGAAAATGCAAGAAAATAAGTCATGCTACAGTATACAGCATTTTATTATACACAGCTACTTTACACAGAACCTGTAACTTGACTGCTTTATATGACAGCATTACAGTAAAGACACCTCTGCTGGTGTGAAAAGTGCATCACGTGAACCTATTAACTTTAGAAGTGACAGTGATGAGCCGATGTGCACAAACACAACATGACACATGACCATTCGTTCTGAACTGCGAGCAAAAACAAGCACAAGACTCAAGGCTCGTCTGTGTTCTGACTCTTAAGCTTCTTTTATTTCTCACCAATTGCTTGAGTCTCAGAGTTTTCACAGTTCAGAAAGAAAACGATCACCACTCACTGATGATCAGTGTGATCTGGATACTTCCATTTTTTTTTTTACATGAACAGCTCTGTTCCAATTTCATTAGGACCCGAATGAATGTGTAGGAGCGTTTAGAAGTCTTCAGGAGCGAGTGATGATGCTGAAGTAAAGCTTGATTGGAGATTATGTTCAGCTTGCTCTTTAGTAGAAGTGCCCAAGTGATAAACTGTAAATAAAAATAATAAGCAAAATTTATTAACATTACTATTATTCTTGCGCAGCAAGGTGACTTGGTTAATCACGTTCGCCTCTTAGAGCTGGGGATCCAGGTTTGAATCCCAATGTGGGTGGAGTTTCATGTGTCTGCGTGGGTTTTCTCAGGGTTTTCCGTTTTCCTCCCACAATCCAAAAACATGGATTTTAAGGTCAATCCCCAATACACAGTGGGGCCAAAAAGTATTTAGTCAGCCACCATCATTTATAAATTAATTAGTCATTAATCCTGCAATGTGATCTTGCTGGATATTTTTTCTTATTTTCTCTCTATGTAGCTGTGATTTACCAACCTCTTTCATCTTTCTAAGTAGGAAAACTTCTGTGACTAAATATTTTGGCCAAACTGTAGTCTGTCTCTTTGTGTGTGTGTGTGCCCAGTAATAGATTGGTGTCCTGTCCTGAGTGTATCCACCAAGTACCCGAAATGTTCTCCCCTGGAAGGGCATGGTAAACACCTCTGAGACCCTAGTAGAGGATTAAGCAGAAGATAATGGATAAAAAAAATGAAAGAATGCCTATTATTTTTCTCTCAAATCACCATAGTGATGGTGTCACCCACCGGGTCACAGTGCTTCACTTGAATGGAATATTCATTTATTCATTCATTATCTTCTGCTTATTCCTTCATGAGGGTCGTGGGATGGGGGGGGGGCACTGGGCAGAAACACCCAGGACAGGGCACCAATCCATCGCTAAGTACACACATACACACACATACACAGGGCAATTTAGAGCACTCAATTTACCATGAATCCATTTTTTTTGGACTGTGGGAGAAAACCGGAGAACCCGGAGGAAACCCACGCAGACACGAGGAGAACATGAAAACCCAGATTGGGAGTCGAACCGGGAATACCCAGCGCTGAGAGGCGAATGCGCTAACCAATAAGCCACCGTGTCCCTTGAATAGAATAAATATTTTCAAATTTGTGGAGGTGCCCATGAGGGCGGCATAAATTGGTTTAAACGAGGAGGTAACATTTTGAGACCTTCCATACCTATTTTATTAGGAAAAGAGGCAACCTGGGTGAACGTGCCCTTCTCTACATTTCATCCAAGTCATAAGGGATTAAGCTAAGCCACATCAGGGATTTATGAGCCCTGATAGTAGCATGGCATACACAGTATACTCATCAGGTGTGTGTGGCATGGTAGGCACTCATAAAGGAAAGATAAATCACTTATGAAGGAGAGTGTGTATGTGAGCCGTGAAGCGTCAGCCATTGCAGGGCAGTAACTAATGCTTTAGTAAAAATAGCATGAATCAGACCTGTGGTGGGTGGTGGGTGGTGGCTGGTACTCTGAGGAGGGCAGCAGATGTGGCTTATGTAACATACAGGGGAGTTTTTGGAAAAAAGACCTTGGTACTGATACGGGAAAACTGACTCCCTACAATTAAACAGGAGGAGTCTGTGCCACACACGTGGAGGGAGAGAGGGGTTTCTTACCCATCATCACGGACAGGCCTCTGCAGCCACAGACATGGGCCTGCAAAGACAATTCAAATCAAATCAAAGTGCTGAATCCAAATCTATTTAACGTCAGACATTATGGTTTATTTATTTCATATGTACAGTTCACTTCAACCATTTACTGAAATGATGAAAAAAATTCATACTCACATCTAATGAGCATTAAATTTTACGCATTTAAAAGTTCATTTTGCAAAATACAAACCCTAATATGACCAAATTGAAACTTTGTATACTACATAATATTTTAATAAGGTATTCATTCATTCATTATCTTCCGCTTATTCTTTATGAGGGTCCCGGGGGGGGTTTCACATGTCCATCATGGTGAGAACGTCTTGGGCGCAGAGTACATACACCCAGGAAATGGGGCCAAACAATCGCTGGGTACACACTCACTCACACAGCCACACAGACATATGCACACTATACAGGGCAATTTAGAGCATTTAATTTACCTTGAAGCCATGTTTTTGGAATGTGGGAGGAAACCGGAGAACCCAGAGGAAACCCACGCGGACACGGGCAGAACATGGAAACTTCCAAGTGCTGAGAGGCGAATGTGCTAACCACTAAGTCACCGCTTCCTAATAAGGTATTATTGGATAAAAAAAAAAAAATTTTTCAGGAGCGTTACCTTTCAGCATCTGATCTTTCGTTCGGTCTCTGGTCTTGCTCATTCCTGTGTGATTTAAAGAGATACGTTTTCATTTGTCGTGGAACAAAATGAGGGCCGAAGAGTAAAAATGGTATTAGATTATTATTAATCTCAAGATTTCTTTTAGATGTTTACATTACTTGTGGTCATTTAGCAGACACCATTGGGTTTCATTCATTCATTCATTCCTTCATTATAACGAGGGTCGCGGTGGGGTTCCCAATGACTATCCAGGGGAGAACGTCTCGGGCGCTGGGCAGACACACGCAGGACAGGGCACCAATCTATTGCTGGGCAAATTTGAGTCCACAACCTACAAATTGATAGCGTAACACCCTAACCACTGAGCTACCACACCCACCAGTTCAGTTCTTTGAAGAACTTTTAAGTTTTGACCAAAGGCCTGCTGGTCCTTTTTTAAATACAAAATAATAATGTACTTATTTCAGATACAGTTTTTTCTTTGTTTTGTTTTATAATGTTATGTCATGATTGATATGCTTGGATTTATTTCCATTTAAACAAGTCTGTGGAGGTCTAAGACTTTAAAGTGTGTGTGTGTGTGTGTGTCTGTCTGAGTGAGTGTGTGCAATGGGGGGTTCAAAAATTCTTGTAAAGGCCAGTGGACACTTGAGCACCTATTAGCATGCCAACCCACAGGACCCTGCAGTTTTACCTTTCTGTCTGCGCCTTGAGACGTTCCTCATCATACCTAAGGAAAAAAAACGGACATTGAGTGACCTGCAGTCAGAGAGCTTAACTACCTAAGAACAGTGTTTAACTTGCGCATTACAAACTGAGACACTGTGTTTACACAAATAAATACTACTCCTAGTTATTACCACATCTATTTCCTCCACTTACCATATGGATGGACTTTAGAGTTTTTACAATTACAGACTGTAGTCCATCTGTTTTCTTGTTTTTGTCACTCCTCGTTGGTTTTCTGTTCTCTATTGAGAACAGGTATAATTTGGGTGGGGTATTGTTGACAGATAGATTAGATAGGTGGGTAGGTAGGTAGATTGATTGATTGATATTATGTATGTATGTATGCATACTTTATTGGTACCCTCCCAAAAAACTACTGCTGTAGTTTTATTTAAGCACGTCAGTGACACTGCTGGGATAGGAATCATGCACCGACCCAATAATACCTGCTCTGTGGTGCTACTGTTGGGGTCCTGACCATTAGAACAGAGTAAAGGAGACGTACACAGTATGTACACACAGAGATACATGGGGAATTATAATATAAAAACAACAAAGAGATAACGTGATTTTATTGCATCTTAGCTACACATTTTTTCATACTTTTGCTTCATCGTGCACTTTCCCCTTGTTAGATTAAAGGCTTGTGTGAAAATTTGCAATCACCTTGGCATGTTTTCAGATTGTAATCTAAAAAGTACCTGCATGTAAAACAACACAAACATAGTAAAAAGGCCAAAGTACAACAATATTGGCTCTCAAACAGAGTAAAGCTCATAAGAATGACTTCTTTTAAAACAGGATATTTTTGATCTCTTTACAAAATTTTAAAACACATTCAATAAATGTTTTCAACTTTTAACTTTTTAATTATTTACCGCCACATGTTGATATTGTAATGAATGCTTAGCACTTAAAGCTAAGGTCCTGAAAACAGTATTTCAGGCGCCACCTGCTGGGAAGATGTACTTACTGCAGCACACAGTCGGGAATCTGAACGTGTTCCATTGGGACAATCTGTGCCAACTCCTCCAGACTCTGCACGTAGCGGATCTTATCCACGAACTTCACACTAGTGACAGTGTGGGGCAATCAGAAAAGCTTATTACACATTGAAAATGTTTTAAATGATTTAGAGAACTTTGTAACTTGTGGAAATCACTACAAGACTTGTACTATTTTACAGAGTAACTCAATATAGAAACGTATATTCTCCTGTTTTTGTTTTATATACTTTTATATACTATATATTCTTAATTTAATCTGTTTTACTTATTATACATGTGCAGTTTGTCGTTCTACAGTTATTTTGTATATATATATTTTTTTTATAAAGAGATGCCCTTATCTAAATTCAAAGCCCTCACTCTGACTCACTCACTCTAATTTTCCCACTTATCAAGTACCTACAAGGCTGAAAGCTGGCATGGTGAATACCAATCATGTCATTCCTTATCGTGTCCTTGGAAAACATACTGATACATTTAAGTAAGAAAGCAACCCTGTGGACACCGTAGTCACAACTCACACTATATTCATTCCACATATTTATTTTAGAATTAAAATTGCCCCAAACCTCACTATATAATAATACGTTCATCTATATAACAAAAATTTAAATGTTTGTTTGTTCATAATCCTAAATCTCTGAAAGTTCATTACCAACTTTGCAATTGAATGTTGCAATTGAATATGCGCATGTTTTTATATACTTTTTTTTCATTTAAATTATTTTCAAGTCGCTTGTGTGTGTGTGTGTGTGTGTGTGTGTGTGTGTGTGTGTGTGTGTGTGTGTAAAGCAATTGGCGCAGAGGTAGAGTGGAGGGGAACATGCGAGGCGAATGGAGTTTAGCGAATGGCATCTAGCGATTGGCGCATGGGTAGAATGGAGGGAAGGACATGAGGCGCTTGGCGTCTAGCAATTGGTGCATGGGTAAAGCTATTTGCTTTGCTTTGGGAAGCTTTGCCTTCCAAAAACTCACCTAATAAGCAAATCAGTTAGTGACTTCGATGAAACATGCTGTAAAAAATAATCGTCACCCGGCGTAGAACGTGTAATGGCTAGTTTAATGGCAGCATATAAACTCCAAAGTCATCATTTTAAAAACCAATTGCCTTTCAACTTTCACATTGTTAACAAGTTCTCCCCCTTGGCGCAGCTTGGGTATTCCACTAGTATATGTTTAAACCTATGTAACAATATATACCTTTTTCACTTACGGTCCCTTTGTTGCTATGACTTAGTAAATTTCCCCTCGCCGAAACCAATGAAGGCTTATGCGATCACATTCTGTATCTTATTTCAAACTGTAGTCCATCTCCTTTTTTTTGCACATGTTCCCAGAACCCCCGCAGACCCTCAAATTGTATCTGAACTGTGGTGGTCATGTGGCGGTCCTGACCGTTAATGGACTACAGTCTGTAATTGTGGAACTACACAGTGATCTGTATGGTTTGTGGAACTGATAATGGACACTGAGTGCAGAAACGGGAGGTACATGCTAATATCCATAGTAATATCGTTCTCACCTAATAAACGGACGTGAGATGGCCAGAACTGTCCGAATGAACCAAGAAGCGTGTGCGATGATTAAACATTTTAGATTCTTCTTTAACCTTAGAGGAGAAGGTACAAAATCGCCATACATGTCAACGTACATACAGCAACAATCATTCATTCATTCATTATCTTCATTATCCTCTACTAGGGTTGCGGTGGGGTTCCCCATGCCCATCCAGGAGAGAACGTCTCAGGCGCTGAGCAGATACAATCAGGACAGGGCACCAATCCATCGCTGGGCACACACACTCACAAAGCCTCATGCTATAAAGGGGCAATTTAGTTCTTAAATTACAATTGAATCCCCCACTGTGGGAGGAACTCCGGAGAAACCGGGGGAAAACCATGCAGACACGGGGAGAACATGGAAACTCCACCCAGATCGGGATTGGAACCAGGAATTCCCAAAGATGAACGACAAACGTGCTAACCATTAGTCTTATGATTACATCTTGTATTTCAAAACCAGACGGGGAAAAAATGTAGCAATGGAGGTGTGTTGCTCTTCCTCTCATGTGTGTTAGAGGGACATGGTCAGAAAAATAAGGCGGCCAGAAGACAACTGCAGGACATGTAAAGTGTCCAACTGTTTCCAATTATGGTCCTGGTTTTCATAGCAACCAGGGATTCAAACAGTTGTTGCAACCGTTGTGTTTGGGAGACTGAGGAACCGTGGAGGTACGTTCATTAAATCCTGACCTGCGTCTCAGGTCTTATCTGTTTGTAAATGTGTCCTCAGCTTCCAGTTGATTTGATATTTTTTTCTATGTTTCTTTCTCAGGTCATGAAGCGACGAGGAAAACCTGCAAAACCAACATTATAATCAGATCCAGAAGTCAACCATTTTTCAACCATGACAAATCCCGCCTCAGCGCCACCTGCTCCCTCCTCACTGACTTCAGGCTCCCAGTGGCTCCCTGTGTCTGTCTCCTCTGATTAAAAGTATGATGTCATTTCTGTCTTTCACATTCAATCTTAATCCCCAAAAAATTATTAAACCTGATATTTTAATCTGATCATTTATTTTTTTAATGTAATATGTCACATTGTTTCTACACACTTACAAATATTGCTACAACTTTATTTATAAACCCTAATAAACAACAGGTGACACAATTTTTATAATCCCATCATAAGAAACAGTTGGCACAGCAATAATAAGTAATTGCATAATAAGAAACTATTATAATCCCTCCTAATTTTTATAATTCCATCATAAGAAATTGTTGCCACAACTATTATAATCCCCCTAAACAAGAGTTTCCCCAACTATTATAATCCCTCCTAACCAACAGTTGCCACAACTATTATAATCCCCATAAACAAGAGTTTGCCCAACTATTATAATCCCTCCTAACCAACAGTTGCCACAACTATTATAATCCCCCTAAACAAGAGTTTGCCCAACTATTATAATCCCTCCTAACCAACAGTTGCCACAACTATTATAATCCCCCTTAACAAGAGTTTCCCCAACTATTATAATCCCTCCTAACCAACAGTTGCCACAACTATTATAATCCCCTAAACAAGAATTGAAACAACTATTATAATCCCATCATAAGAACTGGTTGCCACAACTATCATAATACATCCTAACTTTTATAATTCATTCATAAGAAATGGTTGCCACAGCAATAATACATAATTCCATAATAAGCAACTATTATAATCCCTCCTAAACAACAGATGCCACAACTATTATAATCCCCCTAAACAACAGTTGGCACAACTATTATAATCCCCCTAAACAAGAGTTGAAACAACTATTATAATCCCATCATAAGAAACGGTTGCCACAACTATTATAACCCCCCCTAATTTTTATAATCCCATCATAAGAAATGGTTGCCACAACTATTATAATCCCTCCTAACTTTTATAATCCCATCATATGAAACGCCACAGCAATAATAAGTAATTCCATAATAAGCAACTAATATAATCCCCTCTAAACAAGAGTTGCCACAACTATTATAATCCCATTTTAAAAAACAGTTTCCAAAGCAATAATACGTAATTCTATAATAAAACATTATTATAATCCCTCCTTAACAACAGTTGCCACAACTATTATAACCAAGAGTTATAAACAACAAGAGTTGACACAACTTTTATAATCCCTTTATAAGAAACCGTTGCCACAACTATTATAATCCCTCCTAATTTTTATAATTCCATTATAAGGAACAGATGCCACAGCAATATTAAGTAATTCCATAATAAGCAACTTTAATAATCCCTCCGAAACAACAGTTGCCACAACTCTTATAATTCCTCTTAAACAACAGTCACCACAACTATTATAATCCCTCCTAACCTTTATAATCCCATCATAAGAAACGGTTGCCACAGCAATAATAATTCCTCTTAAACAACAGTCACCACATCTATTATAATCCATTCAAACTTTTATAATCCCATTATAAAAATAATTGCCACAGCAATAATAATCCCTTCTAAACAACAGTTGACACAACTTTTGTAATACCATCATAAGAAACGGTTGCCAAAACCTTTATAATCCCTCCTAACTTTTATAATCCCATTTTAAAAAACGGTTGCCACAACTTTTATAATCCCTCAGATTTTATTTAGTGAATTGTTCTCTGACCCGAGAGTCTTATTTTTAGGATTGCGGCTAAACCTGTGTTTGTAAAACTCAGGCAAAAGGAAACTGATACCACTGTTCTCTCTTTTTTTTGGTACATGTGTACAGCTCAGCCGAGCAGATCAGCAGCACTCCTGTTCTCCTTTCCCTCCCAGATGCCGGAGAGACGGCCACATGCATTCTCCTCAGCCTGATTTAGATTAGCCCTAAACTCTCTCACACCTCATTTCATGCACCATTTGTGGCCCAAAGGTTCAATAAGTTTAATGGGAGCTGATTGCAGGCTTCGTCCCACAGGTGCTGCCAGACACTTTAAAGGAGTTGTTGACTAAAAATCACATTACACACTAACTGTGTAGCCAAAATGGGTTCGACGCCTGGGATTTGCATCTTCTGTCTCGTACGGCCGCAACAAGGTCAAAGTACCGAACAAATAACAGGCTGAATCATGAGGAACTATAAATATACACCACACAGCTGTGTGTACTTACTCCAAACAGCGATGTTAAATCACACGGGGGTGCTTTAAACGTCTGGGAAAGGAGGGGGGGCGTCTGCCGCAGAACTTTTTGTTCTTCTTTACTTTGAAGATTCTTCTTCAAAAATTGTGTTTAAGGTCGGGTCGGCTGCAGAACACATTTGGAACCGTTCCGAGGCCTCCATGACGTAGAGGGCTTGTCGGAGGGCAAGTGTGATCCAGTCACAAAACAGTTTGTCCCAGTTTATCCCAAATTAACCAGAGCTGACGCTAATGGGGCTGGAGGCCTTTTTACCTCGGAAAAGGCTCCTGGAACGTGGTTGGGTACTAGGTTTTAAGTGTGGAGGGTCCTAGGTTCGCTCCTCCAACCATCTATAAGGGCGTCCAAACTTTTTTCAATAAGTCGATACAACCGGCTTTGACGATCTCCATTCTCGCTCTCCATTAGCAAGAGTTACACAGCTCTAAAGAACATCTGGATAGGGAAAGGGAGTGGTAGCTCAGTGGTTAGGGTGTTGGACTATCAAGCAGAAGGTTGGGGGTTCAAATCCCAGGTCCACTGAAGATACCAACGTGGGTCCTTAAGCAAGACCCTTAACCCTCATTGCTCATAGTTTAGGACTATATTGACCTCAATCGACCTTTGTTTCCATTCTTTATTTTCTTTACCCGGCGCACGCTTTCTGAGATAAACAACATTGCGCGTAAGTATTCTGGCCCTCCATTTTCATCTAAGGCCCACATATTTAATTTTCATCCGGCCCACTTGCTACATAACAGCCCTTGGAAAGACTGTTCCTGGATGTAGGAGGTAAGTCATATTTACGGACACCATTTAGAGCCACACATCAGCAGTACCATATGTCTTGGTGCAAATGGACCAAGGAAATGTTTTCCGAGGGCCACCTTTGGCCCAGTTTCAAAAAGTGGCCAGAAGGGTCATATTACAGCCAGATGTGGCCCACCTTCACGTGATGAAAGTTCGTTCTTGCTGATAGACCTCATATTGTTCACTGCGACACATTTATAATCATTGCATTTGTGATTTGGCTCGAAATGAATACGTTTGTTGGTATTTTTAGAATCCCTGAGCAGGAAAAAAATATCCTCCACTCCATCACATATTGGGGTCTCGGCTGCCAATACGTCCAGGAAGGGGCGCCAATCCAGGACAGACCTCTATGAATTGCAGTCATTGTAATTTTCCAGGCATCAACTATTAGAGTACAATTGAAAGGTTTTTGAACAAACT
>JAOUQT010162593.1:0-18427 GCA_025769995.1 Xyliphius kryptos
CAGGGTTCTGTATCAACCCTGTGTTCTGACCCCAACCAAGTTGGGATACTTGTAAGTTGCTTTGGATAAAAGCGTCTGCTAAAAACTAAATGTAAATGTATTAGAGTGTGGTATTATGAATGGTCAGATGCACTGACTTTTCCAAGTGCATGTGGTACACAACAGGCAGTCGTGTAACACCATGTTATTACAGTAAATATGTCTTTATACTCTAATCATTTTTTATTCTCGTTAAAAATTCTAATTTTTTTCAGCAGCACGACAGGGTCCTCTCTGTCTTCATCCTCCGAGAAAATAAGCATACTGAATACATTTAGCACCTCAAAGCCTGTGAGATTAAGCAGTGTATATGCCTGCATTTTCGTTTAGCTTGCAGCTAATACTGCCTTGCAATACACAGTCCACTTGTACTTAAACCAAAGCTAGTTTTCAGCAACTTGTTTACTAGAGATGGTCAGCCCATTTCGGCCCGACTGCCATGATCCTCAAACTTCTGACACTATATAGATTTGACACTGTAGACAAAGAGAAGGCCCAGAAACTTATAGTGATGAAAACTTGGTCACATTTTTCTCTCACAAAGTATTTCCATGAACAAAACGTGTGTTACCATTTTTAGTGTCTGACTAAAAAACAAAGTCCCATAATGGTAACATGCTACACTTTGTACACTCAAACATGATAACAAGATTATTTTCCTTAACCCCTACAAGTTCACATAATTAGTGGCTGAGGTCTTGCATTTATAACAGAAGAGTAAAACCACTATTTAAAGCCCTATCAAGCATATTCCAAAGATTTAAAAAATCTCCTCATACTTATTCCTTTTAATGCTAATTTATTGTCACATACCATTGCTCCGCCTCCAACTGTATAATTTAAGGAACTCCACATCATAACCCTCCAAAAGTTACTTTACTTTCTAGTAAAGTTGACAGTGTGTGATTTTTGGTGTCTTTAATATAAACTCTTAAATGAATGTGTCTGATATGGTATTGTGTTCCTATGTAATGTTTTCTTATTGCATTTTTGAATGGTTTACAATCAGTAAATAATTAAGGATTTTGAAACATTGACACAACTTTGACCTGTTTTTTTCCTAAGCAAACATTCAGTTGCAAGTCAGTTGTATTTATCTGTTTTTAAATTAATGTGAATAAACACTTCAAACTTTTTTAAAACTAGGTTTTTTCAGAACCTTTCATGAAATATTTTAGGGAGTGGTGGCTCAGTGGTTAGGGCGTTGGCTTATCAATCTAAGGGTTGGGGGTTCAAATCCCGGGTCCACTGAAGTTTCCAATGTGGGTCTTTGAGCAAGACCCTTACCCCATAGTGCTCCAGGGTGCTGTGTCAAGCCTGTGTTCTGATCCCAACCAAGCTTTGGATAAAAGTGGCTGCTAAATAACTAAATGTAGAACACCACAATAGCCCATTCCAAAATGTTATTAAGCATAACATTTTACTAATAGATTTCTTTGATGTCTGTTTCTTTCTGAATGACCTTTGTGTATATTTTGCATGTTATTTTTATTTGCCTAATCAAACATTTTTGTTTCAGTTTATTGTACGACACGGCATGCTGGTAAAATATATGGGCATCCTGTTCCCAACCACATAAGACAGACCCATAAGAGATGAAAGCTTAAAAGGTTTATGTCAGCATTAACAAATAAATATAATAAAATGAATATAAATTCTGGTTGATCAGTTAAACCTTTTATCCAGATGCATTCCGAGATACTTGTAGCTTTATCTCCACATTAATTCTTTCAGTAGAGACAAGCTAAGTAAGTGGCTTATCCTTGCGGAAGACCATCACCTTCGAGGTGTTCTGTAGCAAATTGTTTAATGGGCAACACGCCACAAAGTTATCCATAAGGTGAATGTACTCCACCTCCTCCCCGTGACACATCTCAGATTTGTACTTAAAATCCAATGTGTAATGTTTGAAAAAGGAAGGGGAAAATAAAGTCCCCTGCGGTGGTCTTGTGCTAGCAGGTCCTTTGAGACCCTGCCAAACAAAAAGTGAAGAGCGGAAATGTGGTGCTCATTCCTGTCTTCCACAATATTTATGGTAAAGGACACATAAAAATACAGATAAAAAGTTTTAGCACCCTAAATCAGACAGCCTGGAACTGAATACAATGCTTATACAATGACAATAGTGTTTAAGGTTTGAGGAGTCTAGACAGTAGTATCAATAAATAGTTCTTAGTATTGTTCATGTTATATAAAAAATAACCTCAAAGCTAACACATGAAATTCCTCTACAGCTAAACACATTGACATCATACAAGGTCTGGAAAATGTGGAGACTATAGAAGGTGGAGAGGCACTTTTTGAGTGTTCCCTTTCTTTTCCTGAGACTAAAGATTACCACTGGTTAATTGATGGTAAACAAGTAAAGGAATCTTCAAAAATAGAAATGGTTTCTTTTGAAAATGGACGTCGACATCTTTTGCTACTGAAAGATCTAAGAGCTGGTCAGACATCTACAATTACCTTCCAGGTTGGAACTGCATCCTCATCTGCACTTCTCACAGTCAAAGGTAGGCTTATTTGTATTATATATCACATGTTTAAATTGTGTTTGTTTTAACTCTATTTTTTAAACACATTTTATTATATTAAATATGTAAATGGGAAATCTAACTTAATTTAGGTTGGCAACTTACAGTTGTGAAACACTTGGAGGACACGACAGCTATTGCTGGTGAACAAGTGGAGTTTTTATGTGTTTTAAATGAGGGTGTGTCTGAGAATGAGGTGAAGTGGTATGCTAATGGTTGTGAATTACAGCCAAATGAACTTTGGGCAATGAATATTAATGGATGTGAAAACAGTCTCATTCTGAAAAAAGCTCATGTGCAACCTCCATTAGAAATCACCTTTGCTGCACAAGATGCAATCTCAATGGCCAGACTTACTACTATTGGTATGTCCAAAGCCACCATGCCAATCAAAACATTTACATAAAATATATAAATATGACAACTTTTATGGATTACTTTTACTTTGCTAATTTCTAGCCATTCCAGATCCCCCTGAAGATCCAGAGCTGGTCAGTAAGGACCCCACATCAGTTACTTTGTCATGGTTCACTCCTCTTAGTAATGGAGGAAGTCCAATCTTAGGATACCAGGTAGAGATGCAGCAAGTGGACAGTGCACATTGGCTACCCTGCCATGAAGAGCCAGTGTGCAGCACTGAGTTTCAAGTGGAAAACCTGCTTCCTGGTATAGGATACAGATTTCGAGTGGCAGCTATTAACTCTGCTGGCACAGGCGATCCTGTCCAGCTCCCACAAACTGTGACTCTTGGTAAGAAAGATACATGTATCACTGAAACAATTGTGAACCATGTTGAAGTTACTTTTAATAATTTATTTGTATTAGTGCATAATTTACAAATTTATAAAATCTGAAAAAATCTCAAAATTAATTCCAGATGTTGAAAGACAGTGTTTTTGAAGTTTACTTAAAAGCTGACTGCGACTAACAGAATATAGAAGTTATGTTATATTAAGGCAAACGTACAACAAAGGGTGCATTATTGCACATTAAGGCATGATGTAAAGCTTTGTACAAAGAATAGTATATTTTTCAGCTAATCTTTTTAAACATTTAAAAAGTTTGAAATCTCATCATGTTTATCTGGGTTTATCTGTAATTATTTTCCAGACAAACCAATATCCATTACCAAGACTTTAAGTTGCTCTGAGCTTCAAAAGGGTAAGACAGCCTATCTGAAATGTGAACTGTCATCAGAATATTTACCAATCATGTGGTTAAAAGACAATCACGAGATTGAAGCAGGAGCTAAGTACCAAATGTTATCAGAAAATAAGTTTCAGGTATTGCGTATTAAGGACTTTCAGTCTGCTGACCAGGGAATTTACACTTGTGTGGTTTCAGAAGAGGTTAAAACATCAGTCTCCCTTGCTCTTGAAGGTACCTGTCCCTGATTCAGTTTTTCCATAAATATTATCTAAACCCTCGTCAAATTTTAAAGGCTTTAAATAATTATATTTTCTTAAGCAGGTTTGAAATATTTCACTTTTTATGTGTCCAGGAACGTTTTATAAGTTAATGAATTAATTCCACTCTGTTTAATAACAGGAGACGATACTATAGCTTCACAACTTCTGTCAGAAGAAGCTGGACAGCCTGGATTACCTCCTGAATCTGCCTCTGAGGGAGATTTGCATGTATTATGGGAAGCACTTGCTAAGAAACGCAGGATGAGCAGGGAACCCACATTAGACTCCATATCTGAGTTGCCAGAGGAAGAGACGAAGGAGAAAGCATGTAATCAGGCAAGTATCAGACTGAAAAAAGACCCAGCACTTGAGGAGGAGGAACCAAATATTATAACCTCTGATATTAAACCAGAGCCAGTTCAGTATACCAGTTCTGAGGATGAATCAATTAGTGGTACTTCAAGTCTTGTGTCCTTCCTGAAGAAGAGCAACAAAACAGCTGTCAAAGTGGTAAATGAGAGTGAAACCATTGCATCAAAGAAACTTTATGAGCATTTTCATTTGACTGAGCAAGCAGTCCAACAAACAACACTGCAAAGCCAAATTGAAATAAATAAGGAAGATGATCCAGAGCTCGAGGAGGCCGCTATTAAGATCCAAGCAGCCTTTAAAGGTTATAAAGCTAGAAAGGACATGCGACCTATCTTCAAACACGTTTTTAAAGATCAGACTGTCGAACCAAATTCAACAATTCATCTTGACTGTGTTACACAGGGAAAACCAGACAAAATTTGCTGGCTAAAGGATGGCGAACCATTAGTTGATGGCAAACATCATCACATTGACATATACAATGATGGAACCTGCTCGCTAATTGTGACGGCCGCTACTATTAAAGACACTGGGTTATACACTTGTGAGGTTGCAAATAATTTTGGTGTTACTTCTCACAGTGGAAAAGTTACTGTTGGCTCTTTAAGGGACTCCTCAGGACGTCGGCCGCTAACTCTGGGCTATAGTGCAGACAGTGAGCCTGAAAGCTCCTCTGGAAGTGAAATGGATGAGTCTTTACGTTTGGCCAGAAAGAGACTAAAGAGGCTTCTCCGTAGCTGCTTGTCTTCTGAATTGGAAGATGAACCCTTCATCAGCGCTGAAGAAGGTGACCTGGATCCACCTGACCTACATTCATATCATGAAGATGACAGATACATATATATTCGCTTTGACACCCGTACAGAAGCTGAGACTGCATCAAAACGATTTCAACAAATGTTAACACAAAAAGGAGTGCCTGTAGAAAGCACTATTTTGGAAAAGGAAACCAAGTTTGAGTTATGCATCAAGAAAACTGACTTACCTGAAGAAGGTTCTCAAACACTAACTCAAGCAAAACAACCTATTCTGCCTGGAGTTCATGGTATGTTAATCGTTGTGTATGCAATACATTATGAAAAGGTTTTAAATGGCATAAAATCCAAAAGCAACATGAACATAAACATTTCTTAATTTTTATTTTGTTATATAAAAGTTTTTTTTTTTTTACCTAATAGAGACACTGTAAGGTGCAATTGTTATAGAAGTGGGAGAGTCCATGGTGGTGCGTGCAGGAGAGTCATGACCTCCACCAGCCATGCTGACAACCCCTGATATATTACTCTAACAAGAGAGTGAGGGGAATCAGACATAGAGGAAGGAACGTGTAGAGCAACACCCGAGGCCAAGGTTAAGCCAGAGCAGAGTCGCAATTTTGTCCTGTATTTTAGAAATACGCAGGACAGTGGGTGTTTGTCTGTGAGGCGAAAAGTTTTTTGTCAAGTATATGCATGTCCCATAGCACTCTTTGCCTGGAGTTGGCTATTGTAGGCCAATCATCTACAGTATTTAGCTCATAATCCTCAGCAGTGCACCATCGGACTTGGTGAAAGTTTGAAGGAGGAGCACCCTTTGTTCATAACACACCATGTGCAAAACGCAGGAATTTTCTGGGGTGGAGATGAATTCCAACATGAAAAAAGACAGACTTATCAGGTAGACTAATGTGAACCAGTCATTCAGATAAACAGACCTAGAGAGCGCACTGAATAACATACTAAAATTCGATTTGTTCTGATTTATATTCAATATTCTGAAATCTGAAATAGGGCAGGTTTTGGGAGCATTCTAATTCGGGAGGATTAGGTACTGTAAGTAGTGACCCATATGACTTTGGCCTAAGGGAACCACTTAAAAAAAGCCCATTTTTATTCCAAAAGGAGAGGCAATTTCTCCCACTAGAAGTGGATCTTATTTTCAGTGGCATGAGAAATAATTACTCCACTGTATGGCATACATTTTATAGCAAACTGGAGTCTGTAGCCTTTTTCAACAGTGTTTACTACCCACTTTGGAGCATTTAAATTTTCCAGGCCTGCACACTCTGAAATAAAGCGTGGGTGCTGGTTGCTTTGCTAATAAGTGGTGTACTGGTGCTATCTAGCAGTAAAAATAGGTAGTGTGCTGCAGGCTGGTGAGCCTGTGGTGAAAGGGTTTTGTTTCTCATGTATATTATTCTACGAGAGCATGAGCCTTTATTAAACGTCAAAAAAGTTTGCAGAAAAAAAAGAGAGAGGGACACCCCTGAGCAGACTGGGGGGTTTCAACCCTCCAGGACGTGCTCGCATTTGTGTCCAGTTGGCTGTCGGTTCATGGACCTTTTTCCTCGGTGATTGGGTATATATCAAATTACTTTTACTTATTTACTTACATTGAGGCTAGCTAATGTTCAGAGAATAATTTGTCCAATTAAGATTAAATACCTTCTTAGAAGTCAGTATTACAATTGAAGACCTACAGAATTAGAAAATGAAGATTAAGTAAATAAAAAAAGTGGAAAAATAACAATAGATTCACAATGATGGTAAATAATATTATTATTACTTTCTTTGTTACTAAAATTATTCAAACAATTTGGCACAAAGTTAACACCATATTTATATATAGACTGACATTATTTAAGCTTTTTTTCAACTATATCATTAAAGCTAAAAAACTGTTTATGATTTGAATTTCTTTATTCAGAGCGCATGAGCATGAATTAATTTTTTAAAAATTGTCAGCCTGCAGCATATACACTTCATTAGTTGCATGACTTTTTTGTGCAGAAATACATGTGCTTTGCCCTATTGTGTTGTCATTTCCTTACTTTTATTTCACACACTACCCTTTGGGTTACAGCCGCCCCAGTCTTTGTAACACAACTACAAACCCAGGAGATCCATGATGGTTACCCTGTCAGCTTTGACTGCATGATTACTGGCAAACCTTCTCCCACTGTGCGATGGTTCAAAGATGGGAGGATGCTAGAAGAGGATGACCACTATATGATCAATGAAAACCAGGATGGCAACTACCAACTGATAATTACAGCTGTTCAACCATTTGACATGGGGGTGTACCGCTGTATGGCAGAGAATGACAGTGGCATTGCTTCGAGCAAGGCGGAGCTTAGAGTGGAAAGTGAGTAGAGTACAATGATAAAAGGAAGTGCCCTCAAATTAATTTAGCATAGACAGAAGGTAAGATAAAATTATTATATTTTCTCTTCCAACTGAGGTGCCACTTTCTTTTACCAGCGCATCTGCAAAAAAGTGACTAGTTTATGCATAGTTTAAGTTCGTACGGTTTTATTTTATGTATGAAATTGTGATCCAACAACTCTTATCAAATACTTAAATAGTTTTGCACTTAAAAACACACAAAGTTTGAGGTTTGTCTTTATGCTTTCAGTAAATATTAATGACATTGCAGTTCCCTTAAATCCCTTTTACTGAATTAAACAAAGTTTCTATTGAACTATTTGTTAAGATGATTATTATTATTTTTATTTTGCAGTGTCATGTAGCTCAGACTATGATACAGCGGCTGATGCTACGGAAACTTCATCATATGTTAGTGCTAAAAGCTTTGCATCAAGGTAAAATTACAGTTTTTTTATATATATATATATATATATATATATTTTTATAAATTGTCAATACAAGTATGTATTAATGAAAAATACTAGTGCTATGATTAATTACCATATAAATTTTTCTGTTACATTCCATAATTGTAATCATAGCAATTCTAATTTTTTAGAAACAGAATACATTATTCATTATTATCCCCTGGTGGATATTGCAGCAGTTACACACACTCTATTTTTTATTGATACCATAAGTAAAGACAGAGTAAGGATGAAAGGATTAATAAGTTTAAAATAATAATAACATCAAAAAGTGATAATACAGTAAAAGCGATATGTAGTTGGGTGGCACATTGTTTTAGTGGTTGCTGCTCACCTTTGGGGATTCCCCATTCGAATCCTAATCTGAGTGAAGTTTTCATGTTCTGGCTTCTCAATTTTTCTCCCACAGTCCAAAAAGATGGATTAAATGTAAATTGACTACTCTAAATTGCCCCATATAGTCTGCGTGTGTGTGTGTGGGTGTGTGCCCAGCAATAAATTGGCGCCCTGTCTCTGGTGTTTGCCCTAGTGTAGCACCCTAGTGGAGGATTAAGCAAAAGAAAATTAATGATTGAATATAATAGGAACTTTTTTTAAAAGTAAATAAATAAATAAGTATTAAAAAGAATAAAGTGGCATAGTATGTTATACGTATTTTTGCATATATACATATACACACACATACATGTATATATACATAGAAATAAAAAAAAACACATACACACAATTGCACCAATATTGACACTATTAGGCTGATACTGTCACGTGAGCATGCCGGTTGCCCAAACAGTGAGGGTGCAAAATAGGCGTTTATTCACAAACAGGTTAAACGCAGGAAACATAAACTAAAACCGACACACGCTACACGGAACATAATAAATGACACGCATGACAAAAGTCCTCATCACGTGATAACCGAATGACGAATGAAAACAAAAGAACAGTTAATTAACTAAATGGAAAGCAAACAAGTTAATTAACTGAAACACGAACAAAGGCGGCGCACCTGACATGTCGCCCCTCTTGTTAAGGAGTGTCCACCGCATGGGGGCGCGACAAGCAGAAAAAGAAAAAGGATCCCCGCCTTTCCGGCGAGCGCCACGGACGGTGGCTAGGGTTCTCCGTCCCTCCGGCGGACGACGTGGGGGACGGCCTTGAGTTCTCCGTCCCTTTGGCGGACGACGTGGGGGACGGCCTTGAGTTCTCCGTCCCTCTGGCGGACGACGTGGGGGACGGCCTTGAGGTCGCCGTCCCTCTGGTGGACGGCGAGGAGGATGGCACAGAGTTCTTTGCCCCTCGGGTGGACGACGAGGCGGGCGGCACAAAGTTCCTTGCCTTATGACTGGCGGTTGCCGGTCTTCTCCGTGGAAGAAGGAAGTGGAACACAGCGCGGCGGCGCAGGTCTTCTCCGTGGAAGGAGGAAGTGAAGCTAAGAGCGCGGCGGCGCAGGTCTTCCTCGTGGAAGGAGGAAGTGAAATGCTGAGCACGGTGGCGCAGGTCTTTTCCGTGGAAGGAGGAAGTGAAATGCTGAGCGTGGCGGTGCAGGTCTTCTCCGTGGAAGGAGGAAGTTAAGCTCCGAGCGCGGCGGCACAGGATGAGCCCGGTGGAACTGGCTTCGTCCTCTGTGGAACTGGCTTCGTCCTCTGTGGAACTGGCTTCGTCCTCTGTGGAACTGGCTTCGTCCTCTGTGGAACTGGCCTCGTCCTCTGTGGAACTGACTTCGTCCTCTGTGGAACTGGCGTCGGCCTCTGTGGAACCGGCTTCGTCCTCTGAACTGGCTTCGTTCTCTGTGGAACTGGCTTCGGTTTCTGTGGAACTGACTTCGGCCTCTTTGGAACTGGCTTCGGGCTCTGTGGAACTGGCTTCGGCCTCTGTGGAACTGGCATCGGCCTCTGTGGAACTGGCATCGACCTCTGTGGAACTGGCACCGGCCTCTGTGGAACTGGCGGATCCGGCATCGGCCTCTGTGAACTGGGTGTTTCCGGCCTCGGCCTCTCTGGACAGGGCAGTTCCGGCATCGGCCTCTCTGGACAGGGCGATTCCGGCATCGGCCTCTCTGGACAGGGCGATTCCGGCATCGGCCTTTCTCTATAGGGCGGTTCCGGTATCTGCCTTTTTGGACTGGGCGGAACCGGTATCGGCCTCTCTGGACTGGGCGGATCCGGTAACGGCCTCTCTGGACTGGGCGGATCATGGAGACAGCCACGAGCCTGAGAAGCTTTCCTACTCTCCGCTGTCTCCGTCACGCCCCTCCTCTTTTGCCTGCACAAAAGAGCAGATGTACACGGCAATACCCAGGCAAAAGCAGATAAGTTCATGACTCAGAGAGAATCCCCCCATCCTCCCCTTTAGGCAATCCGGTGTTGCGAGACAGCGGGTTCACAATCCGGACCGTGTGAGACGGTGGGTTTGCGATCAGGAATGGGTGAGACGGCGGGTTCGCAATCAGGAATGGGTGAGACGACGGCGTCGCAATCAAGAACGGGTGAGACGACGGCGTCGTAATTAGGAACGGGACCTATTTTTAGGCGGATCTGGGGATGACGGTCATTTAATGGCCTAGTTTAATGGCCGAGCGCACCTGACAGATACACAAAGTAAAGAATTGCACATATTGACTGTAGTAGCTATTGCACACAAATTATATTATTACCCATTGAGAGAGGAGTTGTAAAGTTTTATAGTCACTGGTAGGAATGACCTCCTGTGGCACTATGTGGTGCATTTTTTTTATGTTTTGTGTTATGTACACCCCTGATACTCGTAGTCCTCCACAGTGTCCACACTGAACCAAACGATGGTCACGATACCTTGTTCTGTCTTATGTCTACCACCAGTGCTTTTGTCTTTGTCATATTGAGCTGCAGATGATTCAGCTCACACCATGTGACAACGTACTTTGTCAGTTCTTAGTCTGAGACCTGAAGTCTGTGGTGTAGAAGCTAGTGAGGAAGGGAGAGAGGACAGTTCCTGTGGTGCTCTGGTGTTAATGATCACTCTGTCCGACACACTGTGGTGCAGGCTCATGTAATGAGCTACTTGACCAGGTCTGCTGACCAGGTCTGCTGGTTAGGTAGTCTGGACACGAGGAGGGTGTCTACCTGCATTTCTCAGCTTCTTACCCAGAAAAGCAGCCCAGAAGGGGGTAAATGCACTGGCTTGTCCAGGTGCAAGTAGACTTTGTTTATCTGGTAGATGATAAAGTCCTCAACTCCCAGGCAGGGCAGGTAGGCGAACTAGAGGGGGTCTACAAGTGGTTCTACAATGGGCTGAAGCTGATCCAGAAAAAGTCACTACATTGTCTTCATGATGTGGAACATCATTGCCACTGGTTTGTGGTCCTTGACATCCTGGGGCTTTGGAATAGGAACAAAATATTTTTTTTATATATATACTATTGGTTTAGGCTTACTTAAATAAAAAAATAAAAACTGCTAAGGTAAAGTAAAGGTGTAGTTATGTAGCAGTTAGTGGGTTAAAACCCAAAAAAAGAAAGACCCTTCTAGTTTCTGACTCTGCAGATCACCCTATGGTCTCTATAGTATAAACCGTCTATAAAATAAAAGAATACATACTTGCAACAGTAAATTACAAAAAAAGTGCAGTTGATGCACACTGAAAAAATGTTTAATCCATCCCAACTTTTTCTAAAGACATGCTGATAAATTGTAGAAGATCGGGCAGTCGTAGGCATGTGGTTAGGAAATCAACTTTGCAACCTGAAAGTTGATTCTTGGTCCCATCAAGTAATATGGCAGAAGTGCCCTTGAGCAAGTCACCAAACCCCAATTGCTCCCCAGGCCCCATGTACAGGGGTGTCAGCCGCTCTGGGCATATGTGCTCACCTAAATTGTGGGTGTATGAATGTATGTGTTTCCGTACTCAGATGGGATAAATATGGAGGAAAAAATCCTCTGTGTGTAAGCAGGGTTGGCAAAATACTATAGATCAACTTATTACATAATTAAACGGTCTTTATTGATGTATACATATGGAGTGCACTTGAAGTGAAAGTCCCAAGCTTAGATAATAAGGAAATACAGCAAATACAGTGTAAAAATGTACTGAATTTAATACGTGGATTTTTCAACTGTGGCAACTCTTATCAGAAACAGAAAGAGAAGTACTCTTGTTAATCTTAATGAAGCTAAAACATAGATAAAAAAAAAACTTGGCGGCAAGTTAGAGGGTGAGAAGTATAGAAATTGAAAAAAAAAAGGAAGTGGAGCAGGGTAGGAGCAAAGTGTAACCCCTGTGACGTCTCCGGCGTCATCACGCAAGACGACGTGAGGTGCGTCTCATAAGTTTTAGTGTTTTCGGTCACCTTTCATTTTCGGCACTCTTGTGAGGGTATTTAAGGTCCTGGGGTGTCACGGCGGGTGTGTTGGTTCGTGTCTCTAATTTTGGGTGCAGTTTGGTTTGTGTGAACACCTGCTTTGTCGGACCTTGTCTTCCTCTGTGTGTGTCCCACAGTAGCGACTTACGCCTTCCTCTTCTCAGTCGGCAATCCCGCATCACGCTCCACCTGCTCTACTGCCGGCATTTCTGTGGATCCTGGACTCCGCCTCGATCCTTTGTTTTGAATTCCCGCCGCTCCTGTTTTTTCCTATCGCTCTGAGGCATCATTTGGGAAACGGATCTTGTATTTGTTTTTAAGAATTACTGTGTTTTGTTGGTGTGAAGTAAACCATTAAACCGGCAGTGTAAACTGTATCCCTGTGTGTTCAAGTTCACTTTCGCCTACACACCGAGCCGATGACACAAAGCTGTTAATAGTATTAATATTAAGAGGAACAAGTAAAACCTTGGTCCAAACGAAATACATTTAATTTAGCTACTTACCAGTTTTAGGAAAACTGTCAACACACTTGGAACAGAGATCACACAAGACTGACTTAAATTGGTCAAGACATGTAGTGGACCCTGCAAAGTTTTGAAAGCGAGCTTGCTAAAAAACAACATTGGTTACCAATGCATCACTTACATACTGAAAACAGTGTAGCTAAATATTAACCTGACTATGTCAGAAGTAAACAACTAAAAAGGACAATAGAATAATAGAATAGATGATAGAATAATATTAAAGAGCATAATAGAATAGCCAGGTGCTAAATGGAAGCTTAAATTGAAAAAAGTTTGATGAGTGTGAGATGGACATTTCTTTTGTCAGGTGTGTAGATTTTAATTAAGAATCTTGCAATTTGTGTTTTATGAATACATGTTTTACTACAGTAGTTATAAGGTTATGTTATATTTTGAGCTCTGAACATCCATATACACCCATTATTTTTTATTAATTGATTATTTTTCATGTAATTAAACAGTTCTGAGCAAAGAGATACAGAGGCCTTTGAGTCAGTAGCAGAGGATGAGCAGCTTCCTCAAGTGGTGGATGAGTTGCATGACCTCTACCTTAATCCTGGTGCACCTCATGCCAAGATGACCATCAAGGTCAAAGGTTAGATATAATGTAGTTGAAAATGTTTTACACGTTTTATACACTTAACAAACAGAATGTATTTTGACTTATGAACATGGACACATTACTGATGTGGGTCAGGGAACGCAACAAAAACAACTTCCAAACTTTTTGACGGCTTTAATGTGCTTTCTAAGTGGTTCAGAAGTAGCTAGTTTTTGGGATGACGGCCATGTAGACCGAATTGATGACGTGTGCAGTGTATGGTCTGTGCACTGCCAAGTTCACCTCCTTCTTTAACCTCTACTAGCGTTGCCATTGCCATGTTGAAAAAGTAGCCATCTAGCCAGCTGTCCGAGTCTCCATCAATGAACCTAACGCCGAACCTTGGGTATGGTAAAACCGGCACGTGACATAGTCTCCTGTACAATGTTTTAAAAGCCTAAAACTTAACCCTGAACTTGGTTACATGGTGTAAAGGAGCAGCAATGTCCATGAAAAACATTTGTAAACCAGCTGTTGTAAGAGGCAAGACCTCTTACAACAGTTTCTCAGTTCTCTTAAATTCCAAGGCATCAGCCAGTCATGCACAAACTCAGTCTTCTTCAGATCTGTCTTGACACCCGTCCCACTGACAACATGCCCCAGAAGATTAACATAGTTGGGTTTAACGTAAAATTGGCTTTCTTAAAAGGATCAGGATCAGTTTTAGGTTGGACAGTGCCCCCTCAAACTTAATGGCATGTAATCCACAAATTTGTTCTTGGGAACATTAAAATAAATAAAAACAAAATATTGCCACAGTTAGTTACCAAGTCAAAATGCAGCAGAATGAGAGTGGGGTACCAGCCAGCCAGTCCAATGCTTGTCGATGTGCGAGATTGTGAACACATCCAACTTATTACATCTCCGGTGTTAATTTAGTGCTATGCCAAGGAAGTCTTTTTCAGTGGCTGCAAACATGTCTTCAAAATTTTGCAAGAAATCTATCGCTGCTGTCACTGGTTCTTGGAGAGGTCGGCACTGCTGCATGCCCACAATTCCCTTTGTTCACATGTCTTTTGTAACGTTCATGGCCACGCAGGGGGCTCCTCTAGCACCTTTAAACCCTTTTACTGCAAAGACAGGCTCGGATTTGCTGCTGCTTCTTTCTCTGTTCATTGGGCATGCTGCGTCACAATCTCCAGCTGTGCACAGTTGTACCACAGAAGTCACAGTACCACAGTACTTTTACTGTTTCTAGATTTCTTGTTCGAGAAAGTACCTTTCTCCATTGATCACCTCTGTTGCGAAGAAGAGAAGTTGGCTTCACGTTCCAGCAAATTACATGAATAAAACCAAGATAATGGCACAACACCCATTACCCCCAAACAGTAGGACCCACCAAAATGGTCTAAACACACGCACACAAGTACAGCACAACACATTATATATAATCCCTACGACCTGCACTTTAACGACCCAACATAAACTTTAAAATTTAAAATTAAATAAATTAAATAAATTTTACTAACATAAACCTGGCTGCAAACCCACGCTCTACACTCTAGTGGCAGCTGCCACAACATGAATTATTAATACTGATAATTTAAAATGTATGTTTTACAGAAAAAAAAAATGTTTTTATCTGTTTATATATCCATATCTGCTATTGGAATCTTTCAGGATTCCCTGCTCCAAGAGTTTACTGGTTTAAGGATGGAAGTGCAATTCAACCTTCAGACAGGGTTCTAGTGTCATCGGAACATGATCTGTACAGTCTGGAGATTGTGGAGGTGAAGACTGAAGATAGTGGGGAATATTCTTCATACATAACCAATACGGCTGGGTCTGCATATTCATCTGCACATATGGTCATACTTGGTAAGTCCATAATATACACTGTATTTAATAAGTATTAAACTAAACCTTCTAATACTTTTAAATCACACAGACACACACACATACACATTTATATAAAAAAATAATATTACTGTTATATTTTAAATCTGTGCTTTCTTTTCTGTAATCATTTTGCGTGTCCTTATGCAACAGGCCCAGGGAAGCACATCCCTGACCGTCCACCAAAAGTAAAAGGTACATGTTAAAAAAAATACAAATGTTAAGACATTTTGTTTCATTAAAAAAAAAAAAAAATAAAGGAAATACTAAAATAACACATCCTAGATCTCAATAAATAAAATATTTCAGTTGAAAATCTTTATTTAGTAGTTTGTGGAATGTGTTGAGGACAAAATAACATAAAAATACTCAAAATGTAGATCAAAATTATTATTCCATGGGGGTCTGGATTTGGAATTAGGCAGAAGATCCGCTGTGGCGACCCCGAAAGGGAGCAAGCCGAAAGACAAAGAAGAAGAGGTCTGGATTTGGAATCATACTCAAAATCAGAGTGGAAAATCAAATGACAGGCTGATCCAACTTCAGTGGAAATTCCTCAAGACACATTCAAATGAGACTCAGTAGTGTGTGTGGTCTCCATGTGCCTGTATAATCTCCCTACAACACCTTTTGAATTCCTGTTTTCATGAGCTGAAAGCCCAAATGACAAAAATAAACAAAGAAATACTTGAAATCGTTTAAATTGTTCACCCTGAATCTATGATCTATGAAAGTTTACCTTTTTTTAAATGAAATTATGGAAATTAATGACATTCAATTTTTTTGGAAAGGGTATATACACTGCTCAAAAAAAATAAATAAAGGGAACACAAACAACTCCAAGTCAGCCACACTTCTGTGAAACCACCCTGTCCAGTTAGGAAGCAACACTGATGGCGGATCAAGTTGTATCAGTCTGTCATATGATTTTCCACTTTGATTTTGAGTATGGTTCAAAATCCAGACCTTCATGGGATAATCATTTTGATTTACATTTTGATCATTTTTTATGTTATTTTGTTCTCAACACATTCCACTATCTATTTAATAAAGATTTTGTGTACTGTCCTGTCTTCTGGTATTCGCTTCATGCTCTAGACACTGCAAACCAACGCATTGCGGGGCACAGAAAAATGAGAACTTGGAGGTTGGAGGTGTTTGTTTTGAGGGATTCTGATTGGCTGATAAAGATTTTAACTTTATGTTACACTGACACCTATGCACTTTGGCACATTTGCATGGGTTCATGTGGATAAAAACTTTTTAATAATGATATTATTTTTGAAAACGATGTAGGGAAATACATCCCTTTTTATAAATACCCAGCTACATGTGAACACGGTCTCTGTCTCAAAAATGCTCTTTATTTAGAAACTTCATATTCCAAAACAGAAAGACCTGTTCAGTCTAATAATGCTTATTTGTTTTATCTCGATACATGAGTAGATAAGCACATTAGAGATGTGTAGCATTAATGCTCAACATTCAAAAACCAATAAAGTCAGTGGACACCCCTGCTGCTGAAATCCAAACTAGTCCTCAAAAAACATGTTGTCTTTCAAATGAAGAAGACAGCATCATATTATTGTGAAAACTAAAACATGAATTCTTTCAAACAGACCAGACATCCTTGCATCCAAATTAGCATGCTCTGTTTCGTGGCACCCTCGTTACAGATCAGGCATGTGGGCTTTGCATCAATAAAACTGGGGGGAAGAAGGAGGATTTCTCTGTCCATTTTTCAAGAAAGATCCTGTCTCCACTCTTAACTTTTCTTTTTTAGATTTTTTGATAGAGCCATTTTTGACAGCTAAAAGCAACACGTGGAAATGTTTTTTTTTCTTTCATTAATAATGCCCCCAATGATCAGTCCACTTGTTTCACCCACATCAGCCCTCTTGAATGTCTTGTGCCCACCTATCATTTTCCATTTTCATTAGCACGCCCCCATCCCCCCACCCCCATGGTTGTGGCCCGCCAGGTAATAAAAGGATAAAAAGTAAAATCAGGAACTGAGATTTTCAAACAATAAATTAAATTGAAATCTCATTAAGAAAAGCTTTTTTTTTATAATATGGACGTCCTGCCAGCAGCCTATCAACATCAAAGAACATATCAAATTTATCTGACACAACTAAGTGCTATAAGGTGAGTACAAGGTGAGTCTGCATTTCCTTTCTGGCTTCACTTCATCTTTTTTTATATTGACCCAGGCACAACAAAACGAAATGATAATCATGAGATATTTCCGTTATGGGGATTTAAAGCTGCTTGTTTAGTGAAACGCGTGGTTGTGTGTGTGGTCATGTTACACTCACCCTCCAAGTACATCAGCAGTAACTGTCAGTCCGATACAGAGGGGTGCCAGCAGAGTGCGGGATTTGCCATTGACCGCACCCATGCACACTGTCATGGTCAGGAACAGGGTCATTACAATTTCAGCTATAACAGCAGGTTCAACCTGCACATTGTGCTGGACGGTGTTGAATGCACCTCCGGATGCATTCAAATAATTCTGCGGCAGAGAGATTACCTAAAAAAACCCAAAACAACTCATTTTAATCTAAAAATAGAATTAGAAAACAAAAAATTTGCTTAGAATATAATCATATAAAAGAGGGAAACCTAGTAGAATATTGAGTCCCTAAAGTTTTTTTTATATTAGTGCACTTGGTATATTTTAGTTTGTAAAATAACAAAAAAAAGTTTTTTGGGGGTGACCCTATTGTTAAGAAGAATGGGTTTTTTTGTACACTTATAAACTGTTAGGTACCTCAAGTGCCTCACATAATCCCCTCCACTCTATTTATTCGCCACTCGCTATACGGCAATCGCCTCGCATCGTTCACTCCACCCGTGCGCCGATTGATGTATCTCAAGCGTTTCATGTCATCCCCTTCACTCTAACTGTCCTCCAATCACTATACCCCAAGCGCCTCGCGTCATCCCCTCCACTCTACCCGTACGCCAATTGATATACCCCAAGCGCCTGTACGCCAATTGATATAACCCAAGCGCCTCGCGTCATCCCCTCCACTCTACCCGTACACCAATTGATATACCCCAAGCGCCTGTACGCCAATTGATATACCCCAAGCGCCTCGCGTCATCCCCTCCACTCTACCCGTACGCCAATTGATATACCCCAAGCGCCTGTACGCCA
>JAOUQT010162694.1:0-18426 GCA_025769995.1 Xyliphius kryptos
TGTGTGTGTGTGTGTGTGTGTGTGTGTGTGTGTGCCCAGCGATGGATTGGCGCCTTGTCCTGGGTGTATTTGCCCAGACGTTCTCGATAGGCATTGGCAATTTACAATGTAAATAGTCGTGAAAATACAGAAAACGCATTAAATTAGGTGTTTCCAAACTTTTGACCTGTACTGTACATTTACACACATCTTGTAACGTCTTGGCCGCCAGTGCTTCTACAGTGACGTCACTCTCAATCACCGCGCTCACCTGTTCTCTATCAACGCCATTACCTACGCTATTTAAAGTCCCATTTACACTGAGTTCTTTGTGAGAGTCTCGTTGTTTGCTTCCCCTGATACAAGTGCTTATAGCTTTATCATTTGTTTGTTCCTGTTCTTCCTGGACCTGGTAGTTTTGGAGATATAATATTTTGGACTTGGATGTACCTATTATTTGACTGGCTGATGTATCATCACTACACTGTGTGCAATAAACTGTCCATTGCTCAGTTCCTGGTCTGTGCCTTTTCTGTGTCTTCTGGCTTGTGGTTCTGCAACACTGAACACATCTCACACATTTTTTCACACATACTTAGAACAAGTTTATATCACCAGTTTACGTTATAACTCGTTTTTGCTCTGTGAGTGGAAACCCAATGCAGACACAGGGAGAACTCCAAACAGGACAACTTCAGGGCATCTCGACTGTTTTGATAATAAAAAAAACTAAATTAATCATGTTTCCCCTCCCAAGTATTCCATGCATTCCATCTTATTTGTGCTCATTGTAAGTATGTACCACTGTTTAGGAAGCTTGCCTGTTTGCATCGTGTGGCTGGCTCCGAAGACATGTGTCAAATATCAAAACGGTGGCTTGGATGATTACTCTGAGTGATGCATTGCATAACTTCATAGACGGGCTGGCTATTGGCGCATCTTTCACACTGTCTCTTCTGACTGGCTTTAGTACCTCTATAGCCATTGTCTGTGAGGAGTTCCCTCATGAGCTGGGTAAGGCACATGCTCACACCAAACCTAATCAAGAGTCTAAGCTACATTTATTTTGGGTTTTTATTGTCTTATTTTTTTATTTTTATCTTAGGTGACTTTGTGATTTTATTGAGCTCGGGTTTAAGTGTTCCTCAAGCAGTATTCTTTAACCTGCTCTCAGCTATGTCTTGTTATCTGGGATTGATACTGGGTATCTTGCTGGGCAGCAGCTTTGCTCCAAATGTGATCTTTGCCATTGCTGGTGGAATGTTTCTCTACATTGCTCTGGCAGATATGGTAAGCTCAATTCACTATGACCTTGACTGGTGCAAAAATTGTGGCTCAAATTTCTACTTATCACTCAAATAGTATTAAATGTACATTTATTACTATTTGGCTACTTTTGGTACCCATTGCAGATGTAGTTAAATTAACATGTGCTTTTCGTATGTGCTTTCTTTTAGTTTCCAGAGATGAATGTTATAATGACTTCACATGCCAGGAGCCCAAAAGAGAAGATCATATTCTTTTTGTTTCAAAATGTTGGTCTGTTACTTGGCTTTTCTATTATACTTCTCATCACCATGTTTGCTGGTTACATAAACCTGGAATAAACTGAGTTGCAAAAAGAAAAGAACATATTGAACAAATAAGTCATTACAGAGACATCATTCTCTCTCTCAGCTACAGCACCCCTCACAAATATTGACCCTCTTGTTTAGCATGCACAAAACTGACAAATGTTTTTAAACTTCATCTACAAAAGTGGGCCTGGTTAATTCTTTTTTTATTGTAGCTCACCCTAAAGGTGTTTGATCATGATTAAGAAATTTTGCTGTGTCTGTCAGAGCGGTGTCCAGAGCATGGAGCAGATACCAGGAGGCAGGCCAGTAAACCAGGAGACATGGAGGGGGCCGTAGGGGGGCTGTTTAACTTGTCTTGTGGAATTTCCACTGAAGTTGGATCAGCCTGCCATTTGATTTTCCACTTTGATTTTGTTGAGTATGATTCCAAATCTTGACCTCCATGGGATAATAATTTTGATTTACATTTTAATCACTTTTGTGTTTTTTTGTTCTCACTATCTACTAAATAAAGATTTTCACCTGAAATACTTTATTCATTAAGATTTAGGTTGTGTTATTTTAGTGTTCCCTTATTTTTTGAGCAGTGTATTACCCTTCCATTCCTAATTTTAATATTCATTTGATTGGACTAATGCCAGCATTTTAGTAATACATTAAGGGAATAAATGTAATAAAACCATTCGTTGTTCTTTGGCCTTTTTCATAGTCATAACATTTGTGTAACTTAAAGTGATCTGTCAGCACATAGACAACAACTATGTCAACATTTTAAATTGATGACTAGGTACCACAAGGTAGTATCAGTATACAGTATGTGGCTGATGTGAATTTTACTACAGACATGTATATTGGGCGATGTATTGTATTTCAGAATGTAGGAGTATTCACGAGTCTGCTTTTTTTTATATAGCCCTATTGGGTTACATATTTGTCTACATGGCCAAATACTGATGAAAAATGAACCTTGTTTTATTAGTTAGATTTTTTTTTTTTACTGTTGGTATACAGAAAACAAAATTAACTTGAATCATTCTAAAATTATACACTGTCTGGCATCTACATGAGCAAATGATCTTGCAAATCATTTATTATAAATAGTGAAAAAAATAGCATTTGTATTTTACATTTATTATCATCAACATTTCTAAAACTAACTGGGTAATTTCCCAAAAAGTTTTCAAAGCTATGTATTTTAAAACATTAGCAGTTAAAAAATCTTAAATATAAGTGTTTTACAAAAGCCTGCTTAACATAATGTAGTACTTCAAATCGTTTGTTAATTATTTCTCTGACCCAAATCTGAAACATAATTTGCTTATATTAAAAAAAACAGCATTAAGTAAACTTCTTCTTTCTTTAAACGCCAGCGTTTGAATTACTTGGAAGATCGTCATGTCTGCTCCACTTAATTAGAAGTACATGATCACTTAAAAAGAGGTAAAAATTAAGATTGAAAGGATTTATACAGCCTCCCTAAATTGAAATAATTAGTTAATCTTGACTTTATTTTATCTCATGTTGCCTTTCTGTCTTAAAACTATTTTACAACTAAATAAAAACTGCAGATTGTCAAATAATTTCTGAAGGATACATTTGGAATACATGTTGGAAATTAAATAGGCCCAAATTTATATAGCATTTTAAACTATTCATTATTATTTTTGTGTTTAAGAAGACTGTGTAAAGGATTTTATATTTGTGATTAATACCAATAAGAAAATTAAAATGTAATATTTTCTATGTTTTTATATGACAAATACTTATTATTAGCTGTTTAGTTTATTGATATTTGTTATCATATTTCGTGTAGAACGATTGAATTTGATCAATAGTCTTCTTATTCTTGTGACAATTTTTCAGTTTATGTGCTGGAGAGGAGTAAACAGAGACCTATCAAAACCTTGTTTGTAAGATTAAAAATCAAGAAGGCTTTTAGAACACGCTTACAAAATTTGTGTTCTTAAAGTTAAGTTGGTTTTTAAAGTTGTCCATGATTTAGAAGAATTAAAAGTTAAAAAAAGCACTTTGGAGCAGGAACGTTAGTGGCACCTATTACAACTCAAATATTTAACATTCACGAGGCACAGGTTAACTTGTCAGGAACTTTTCTTAAGAATTACTATTGTAGTAAAATGTAAAAATTATAGAACTTACACAATGATAAATTTATATCATTTAGTAAATAACTGTCTGAACCTTACAGATAAAACATGATGTTATCTTAGAAAACTTGGTGTTAGGCTGTAATTAATTTCTATGCTTTAATTAACATAATTCTTTCAACAGAGCACTAATTTCAAATAACTTGTTACGTAGTATTCTGCCTGAATTATAGTGTTGTATGAGTTTAGCATACTATATTATTTAATACCATAAACGTGAGTCAACTTTTAGACTTTTCTGACTATATACATTTACATTTAGTGATTAGTTAATTACAAATGCGAAAGCAATACAAGTCAGTAGTTAAGGAGAAACCAGATACACTGACGTATCATCAAACCTGATCCAATCTCGCAGGCTTTTTCATAGCAAGTGTTTGTAGAAGAGGTGTGTTTTGAGCTGTTTCCTCAAAAATGTTGAGTGACTCAACAGTGTTGGGAAGATTGTTCCATCATTTCACAGTGATGAACGAAATGGAGTGAGAATTATTACCACGGTGAGGTTGAATTACCAAGTGACATTCATCACTAGAGTGCAATGAACGTGCTGGAGTGTATTTAGGAAAAATGGATCGAAGGTAAGAGAGGGCAGATTCAGAGATTGTCCTGTAGGCAGGAGTAAGAACCTTGGACTGAATGTGAGCAGCTTCAAGATGCCAATGGAGAGAGAGAGAGGAGTAATGGAGTGACATGAGTTTGTTTGGGCTGGTTGAACACAAGTTTTGAATCAGTTGTTTTGAGACCTGATTGGGGAAGCTGGGAGATCGGCAAGAAAAGCATTACAATAGTCGAGCAGGGATAGGATGAGGGATTATAGCTGAGTAGCCTGTTCTGTTAAGAAAGGTCTGATCTTCCATATTGTGGAGTGTTTGTGCCTATATATACAGGTATATACTGGCATTGTACATCTAAAAAGTACAATGTATTGCTCAGGATCAGCCATAATATGCCATCCATGGAGCCAAAAGGGTTAAAAGCCTTGCAGTGGAAACTGGAAAACCATGGCATTGACACCTCAAACTTTATTTTAAAATGATAATGCCTTGACCACTACCCTAAACCAATATGATTTGTGAATATTGCTAGTAGAAAGTACCAGAAAAACAGTAGGTGCATAAAAAAGAAATGCAATTTTTAATAAAATGCTTACCTTGACATACAGTTGCTGGAATTCGTCCAGATTTAGTTTACCACTGGGGCAATCTTTCAGAAAGCCCTTGTACCACTGTTTGAGTTCATGTTCGTTAAACTCTGTGTTCTTTACCAGGTCCTCCATCACCTCAGGGGTTAGCTTGCTGTTTTGTTTCCCCATGATCTTTGCAGAAAAAGAGTGGTGAGTGTAAATATAAAAATGCTATTCAGTTAAATGTCAGTCCTTTAGACATATGTTATGTCTATGTTTCATAAGCATTTATGGAAATCTGTTCAACCATATCAGTTTAAATTACACTAAGTAGTAGCAGTGTCTGTGTAACCAGCCATGCATTTTCTTTTGGCTCTGTGTAACTAACCCAGAGCAGTGTTCTGTTTTATAATTGACAGTGATATTTTATCTGGATCATTCATCTGTGTTCTTTGAATTCTGAAGAATACATAAACCACATAAACCATTCTCTGCTGGTTATATCTAATCTATTCCAGAAGCACTCTGAGCTGTGGCTTATTGTAGAACCAATTAAGTGCATCTTCTTAAAACCAAATGCTTTATTGTTTTATAGCAAGCTTGAATGCATCTACTGACACGATGCTTACAAAATAATTAATAATCCATATGATTATTTGAAAAAAAAATGGATAATTAAAAAAAAATGGATAATTTAAAAAAATATGCAAATTGACCATTGTATCCAGGTTACTTTAATATGTAATACTAACACTGTTAACAAACAAATTCTGACACTAAAGGCAGTAAATTATGAAAAATACTGTTCACTGCTTGGGTATCAAAGGTGTCCACCAGGTCACACACTTTAAGATAAAACATTCTGATCGATGATTTAAGCAAGTTGATCAAACAAGTTGGATGTTTCCTTTACAGGTCACGATGTAAATATGTTAGCATTATACTTCAATTATCTGCATAGCGCAATTTGAAGTAAGCTCCCGAGTAATTTAATATTAAAATTAGCACACGAAATTATGGTTGGCTGTTTCAGATTCATTTGCGTAAACTGAATCATTTGAAACCTTAAAAAACATTTTTGTACTTTTTTGATTTATTTCCTTATTTTTTTATCGCACCATTAAAATGAAATGGTGCGAAATGGTGGTTTAAACTGATTTACAATCAGTTAAAACCAAATAACTAAAATGTGCTGGTGTTTAAAACAATCATTTAAAATACTGTGTAAACAGATCCCTTTACAATCTACAAAGCCATGAGTTAAGCAGAAGAACGGCTCTGTAGTTTATTGACCAGAACAGCCCTAATTACTTCATCAGCAATCATACTTATCCTCAGAGAACTAAGACCTCCGGTAAAGTTTAATTGATGGTGACAACCAGCTACAGTTAACAAAACCTTGTAAATGTAAACACTTAACCACTGTAATCCTGAGTGCTACTATCAATGTTAAAAATGCTATATGATATGCATGAAAATGACATATGTATGCTAAATGTTTGGCTGTGGAAACACATTCCAACAGCTAAGGTAATAATATTAATAAAGGTAAATATAATCTAGCAATTGAGCCAGCTACACATTGTATATTGCATGTAATGCCCCTCCTTGTAATGCAGATAGTAGCTCATTATCATATTGCACAAACTAGCGTTTCTGAACAGAGCATTTAAACAGGATTAAAAGTGCTGCAGTACTGGATTCGTTCTAATTTGACAGAAGCATTTCACACATTTTAAAGACCCTGGGAAACTTAAAATGTATGTGAAAAAGAGACACACATTTACTGACTACTTTATTTGGTTCGCCTCCATGTTTCCACACAAAATACTATTTTCTGAATTATAGATGGAATTTGTATGTTTGCATTTACAATCTGTAGTTCTACGATCTGATTCTTTGCATACTTTGATACTGCGTACTATAATTCTTAGGATCACCACAGAGCTGGTATTATTTGGGTTGTGGATGATTCTCAGCACTGCAATGACACCTATATAGTCTTGGCATGTTAGTGTGTTTTTTGTGGCGTTATTGGATCAGAAAAAGCAGTGCTGCTGGAGTTTTTAAACACTTTATACCTACTGTGTCATCTATTAGACACACCTTGTTGCATCTTAAATGAATATTTTTGTTAATTATCATAGATAGTGGCTTATTGGTTGTTGCACTGTCTGGATAAGTCATCCTCAGTTGCTTCACCAGTGCACACAGGAAGTCTACAAAATGCTGATGCCTGGTCATATTTTTTTTGGTGGAATGGATTATTCTGAGCTCAACAGTGTTAATAAATTCCTGCAGTGCTTAAAGCTCAAGCACCATTACTGCGTCTAATCAGACTGGTCCGGCTTAACACACATTAACACTTCAATGTCTAAACTAAACACTAAACTACTGCAAAGAGATATCTACCACCCAAATCATTTCCACAATATAGGAATCCTGATAATCAGAGAACAGAGTACAGGGGACTTACATGGCATGCAAAGCAACAGAAGGACTACTGTCTGTAATTGTACAACTCTGCATTGTGAATGAAACTCTTAAAATTGACAATCAGTCTGATAACAAAGAGGTGTAGCTAATCAAGTGTAATTTGTCACCTTTAATAATAGTGGCGGCACATTGACTTAATGGTTAGCACATTCGCCTCACAGCGCAAAAGTTTTCCCTGTGTCCTCGTAGGTTTTCTCCGGGTTCCCCGGTTTCCTTCCACAGTCCAAAAACATGTCAGGTAACTTGACTGCATCAAATTGCCCATTATCTAAAATCGCCCCCATATAGTGCGTGTGTCTCTGCAAGTGAGTGTGCCCAGCAAAAGATTGGCGTCCTGCCCTGGGTGTATCTGCTCAGCAAAACCATGTTCTCCTCAACATTCTCTGCAGCAAAGTGACAGTAAGGGGGAAAGTTAAAAAGATACATCTACAGTATATTTAATAAAACTAAGTTCCCGAACCATGGTATAAGCAAGACTTGTTCCTTATTGAACCATGAGATACGCACGACGGAGCCCCACCCATCTTTTAACCTTCCAACATGGCCATCGCTTCACATATATGTAATGGAAACAAACATTTCTTCAATATTATACAAATCCCTGTGTCAGGTACAAAACTGTTGCTTCCAAACTTTGCAACATGGCTGTAACATTTGTTTGCAAGCATTGGGAAATACTTCCAAAATTTATGGTGGAGAGGCAGAAACCTGACATATCGTTACACTGAGGAAGGGCTCAATTATGCGACGTATGATACACTGCAGGTCGGCTAGTCTAATATATATCTATATGTATTTAAAAGTATTGATCATGAGAGAAGTAATGAAAAACATATAATAGAAATAACATCAGCATATACAAAAAAAAAACACAATTATGTACAGGACATGAAATACAGTAAAAAAGATAATAAAAACACTATAAAAGACAACAGAGTATTAAACATATGATAATTGTATAGGATTAAGCAAAACTGAACGACTAAATTAATAAATAATAGCCCAATTGTTGTTGTAACACAAACTATAGTAAAGACATAAAATTTGCAAATATTTGTGATGGTGGTGGGAAGTGTGGAAAAATAAAAATCAGTTAATTCTGTTACCGAATCTGTGCTAATTTGAATGTATTTACATTAATGTGTGTCCATTGCGCAGCACATTAGAGGATTCTTCCTAAAACATGGGCAGATTGTTAATCCACATGGGCTGCGGGATGCTAAAGAACCTTGCAGCATTTCGCTGAAGTCTCTGCTGCTAGTTTGCAGCTCCAACCAGACCAATATTATGTAACATGCAATGCTGAATGATGCATCGCTTTTATGCGGCGAAGGCATCAACACAAGCCGAAATTATTAAAATGGCTAATTATGGGCATGAGGAAAACCCCTCACGACACTCGTCCCTAGTATAAGATAAGATATGTCTTTATTGGTCCCATCATGAGGAAATTCACATTCTCAGCAGCAAAGTGACAATAAGTGGTACAGTTAAAAAATACATCTATTTAAATATGAAGGTTTAAGTCTTCGAACCATGGGATACGCACAAGGGAGCCCCAGCCCCCCTTTTTCCTCACGGAGCCCCACCCCACTTTTTCCCTTCCAACATGACCACCACATCACATGTATTTCATGGAAACAAAAATTCCTTCAATGTTATACAAATCCCCCCATCTGGTATCTGGTTGTGTCTATCAGTCGCGTATTTCTGGAAAAAACTGTTTCTCTTACACTTTGTACAATGGCTGTAACCTTTGTTTGCCAACATTGGGACTCCTTCAGAGACATGCATTGTTCTTAGTCATGGATGCATAGATATATAGTCTGCTCAACAATACGCGGACTAGATTTAATTCAGTTATGCGGCCTATGCTACGCTGCAGGTCATGCATTCATTATCTTCCGCTTAATCCTTTAAGAGGGACGTCCATGGGGCGTCCATGGGGCATCTCGGGCGCTGGGCAGATACACCCTGTGCAGGCTACCAACCTATCGCTGTTCAGTGGTTAACACTTTAATGTCTCAATGCTGAGGATTCCAGGTTCCAATCCCAATCTCGGTGGACTTTCCATGTTCTCCCCGTCTCCGCATGAGTTTTCTCCGGTTTCCTCCCACAGTCCAAAAACATGGGTTCAAGGCAAATTGGCTGCTCTAAATTGTTCCTATTATCTGTGGGTGAGTGTGTGCTCAGCAATAGATTGTCACCCTGTCCTGGGTGGATCTGCCCAGTGCCAGAAATTTTCTCCTTTGGATAGGCATAGAGAACCTGCCTGCGACCCTCGTAGAGGATTAAGCGGAAGATAATGAATGAATGAATGAATGAATGAATGAATGAATGAATGAATGAATGAATAAAAGGGGCATCACAAAAAAGTAATGAAAAATAGAAATAGAAATCAGTATGTACAAAAATTAATTTCCCAATCATGTACATGACATATAATACAGTGAGGGCGTATGATAATTGTATAGGATTAAGCAAAAGTAATGAATGAATGAATAATAGTCCAATTGCTGTTGTGCCACAAACTATGCTAAATAAAGACAAAAAATATGCAAATATTTGTGGAATAAGCAAAGAAATGATTGGAAGCTTTATTAATCTGATATTATAATTGGGGGAAATTATGAAAATATGGAAACATCACAAGATGGCTAAATTCTGTCAACAAATCTGTGCCCATTTAAATGTATTCACATAATTGTGTGTCCATTCTGGATTCTGTCTGAAACATGGGCAGATTGTTAATCCACATGGGCCGCGGGACGCTAAAGGGCCTTTCAGCATTTCACTGAAGTCTCTGCTGCTAGTTTGCAGCTCAAACCTGCGCACAATATTATGTAACGTGCAACGCTAAATGTTGCGTCGCTTTTACGTGGCGAAGGCTTTATGATACAAGTCGGAATGATAAAAAAAAGGCTAATTAACGAGATCTGCGAGATTATTTAATTCGACTGCGGCGGTAACTACAGGTCCAGGTGCTTATGTAAGAGCGCAGAGAGCTCCTTCAAGCCCAACGCTGACTGAATGACCTTGAGATTGGAAACCATTAAGACACACCATTGCCTGCATGGTCCAATCCCGTCCAGCAGACACACGGACTAAAAACGGACTAAAAACGGTCTAAAACGCACTCCATTTATTCCAGAACAAGCAAGGAAACGAGTGATCGGTCGTGATTTCATAACGCATCCCACGGGTTTTGCGCATGTTGAAACCTACGTTCAGTGACAGATCCCACCGATGATGATGTCACCAAACATCAAGCTTGGGACTGCATCAAAATAGACAAATCTTTTTAACCTGTCGATATAACCTACAGGTTTTGCCTCAGTTTCGAGTCGATTGGTTTGTCCGGTCTGCGACGTCCTGAGCTGGAAAAAAGACGCAGTGGCACTGCGCTTGGATTAGCATCATTGCAGATTATTGGGCTGGTGCTCCAGGTTGCTGTTTTGCTTTTTAAAGAGCGAAATGAGCGTTTAAGCCGCTTTTGACTTTGATCATACATCCAGAGCAGCCAGGTCGAGCTACCTGAGGCTGTTTGTACCCTGTGTGTGCTGGCAGCAATGCCCCGCATCATGTCTGATCTTCTCACTTCATCTTTTTCATTTTGTCCTCGTCGCTTGTTTTTATTTTAAAGCAGCATCCCGACCTCGTCCTAACCATGTAAGCATGTAATTTAGAAGGATTCCGCAGCTCTGTGGGTACCAATTCTAGTTGACACAACACACCCATCCATTCATTCGTTCATTCACATGCAGTATTTTCCGACGTGATGCAGTCTTCCAGCAGCCCGTGTAATGTGCCAAAGCGGCACATTTCATGCAAATTCTGCAGTTTGAGCTGAAAATAAGCGCCTCTTACCTTTCTCTATAGTGGGATAGGGCTGACAGGAGGAGAGAAGCGTGGTCCTAAGCGACGCGGCCGGGAGCCTTAAGGTTTTGCGTGACTGCGCACAGGGGAATGCTCAAGATTCCGATTCTTTTAATGAATCGTTGCCAATTCTTGTGAGTGTCGTTTTTTCGGTGCGATCGATGCCTGGACAACCGCTCTGTGCCGGGCTAAACAACGCCAAACACTAGCCACGCACCGAGCATCACGAAATGAGCGACACTGCTGCTGATGCTGCTGCTGATGCGCCTGTCAGCCTCGGTGTGCGCTCCGCTCCGAGTTTGCGCAAACTCAACTCTTCCTTTCTCTCAGCTCAGGACGGCATGCAAACAGCGACCATGCAATCCTGAGTTCTGCTGCTCAGTCGATTCCAAAGCAACAACGTATTATGGGTGGAGAACAGAAGAACAAGCCATAAATAATTCGACTGCGTCAGTCTGCATGATCTTTATTATTAAAAGCAGGGGCTGAAGGCGCGCCACTATGCGCCCACGACAGATTTATTCAGACGAGGAAAGTCCCTAATCCGATAATATCCACATTGTCTCTTTATAAAATGTATTCTATTCGATTTACTTAATTACACTGTATAAGAGCATCCAATACGCATCCTTTGAGCAGATTCCCGAACACACCATTAAAACTACAGTATGTACAGGAATGCACAGGGATTTATGAAGCTGATCTTGTCGTGTCTATATGCTTCCAGGATCTCCTGTGTTCACCCACAGATTAAAAACATATAAGCCTAAATCAGAAAGTATACCACAGTTTTTGATGTGAATGTGCTGACGCTGTGCTCTATTCTGGATGTCTGATGAATAAGTGAAGGAATTTTAAGACAGCTGATGAAAAGGTTTTCTCATGCCGAATATTTTGATTAATCTTGTATATGTGTTGTTTCCATATATGTTCTATATAGCAAAAACAAATATTGATTAAATAAAAAGAATGTAGAAAGGTATGTACATATGCATTCTGGATGATGTGTTAACAAATTCAATGGAAGCAAGGGCTCTTCTGCATAGGACAGAACAAGCAACGCTCTGATGCTCTAATGACTTTTTTTCAGGTAAAGGAACATTGTCTGCTTGGTCTCTTGCTTTAATTTCACTAATTTGCTCCCCATATCTGTTGTATACCAGGTTATCACCAAAATTTCTATGATGTGTTTTTTTGAGATACCTAATAAATTTAGGTGAAACAAAGACAAACGTCGTCATGTCATGATTCAAGCAATCACAGATTGGAGCATCACCTGTAACAAATAATGTATTTAGTACATTCCCAATTGTGTATAAGAGAACCCCGGCACAACAGACTGTTATGTGAAGTGCAACCTGACCTCTGACAACATGCGAAACATTCCACCACCAAGCAAAGTGCTGATCGTAAAGTCCTTGAAGACCAAGTCTGCAGCTGAGATGGCAGTCATCTTTAATGTGTCCAAACGTCAAGTGGAGAGGATAAGAAAAAGATTTCATAAAAATAGTGATGTTCATGACAAGCCCATATCAGGCAAAACCCTTAAAACAACTGTTTGAGAGGACAGTTTGTTGCTTTGACAGTCCAGACAGTCCAACTGTAACATGAAACACTGCTGAAGACCCCGCTTGGACCCTAAATTCACACAGAAAACTGTCTAGTTTGGTGGAGGAACCATGGTTTGGAGTTACAGAAAGGGGTATGGGGGTGTCTAAGAGCTGAGCAGAGTGGATGGCAACATCAACAACCTAAAGTATCAAGATGCTCTTGCTGCCCATTGTAATCCAAACCACAAGAGAGGGCAAATTCTGCAGCAGGATTCTTTAGCCTTAAAGTCAAAGTTCCTGAAAGCAAGGAAGATCAAGGTGCTCCAAGATTGGCTAATCCAGTCATCGGACATGAACATCATTAACTTTGGGAACCCTGCAAGGCTGCTTTCCAATCCATATGACTTTTTCAACAAGTTATTTGAGTCATTGCAAAGACGTATGGATGCAGCCCTCCAAAGCCATGTAAGTGATACGCAATATTAATTATTTTTTCCAAGGCACCATGAATCTATGTTCTAATGTTATTGCAGCATGTTATCATGTATTCAGCAAGTATTCAAAGTAAATTATATGTATAATTTTAACATTTTTTTGTATACAACCAAATTTTTGTCCAAACTAAATCTGACCTTTCTGTCCTAATTAAATTATTCAAATTAATAAATGATACAAAGCTTTCTTTTGGCATAATAAGCATAATCCAGAGGGCTTGCCTTGCATGTAAGCCATTCCTGATTCCAACCGAGCAACAAGTGAAATAATTATTTGTTCTTCCTATAACTTGGATAAGCGACAAAACTTTTGTCAGGGACTGTACACTGTTTAGGGATAGTCATTGACATAAAGTTTTATTTAATGTCCATTCTTTCATTATACTCTGGGGTTCCCATGTATATCCAGGGGAGAACATTTTGCAGATACACCCAGGACAGGGTGCCAATCCAACACTGGGTACACACTCACTCCATTTTCATGTTGCACAAGTGCAAAAATGCTGCACTGAAGCCCTTGACTGATGTTTACCATCATGTAAATACTAACTACATCCTACACAAAATGTTTCTGATCATGGGTGGCAGGTGGTGTAGTGTTTATCTAAATTGTCCCTATATAGTCCGCGTGTGTGTCTGTGTGAGTGAGTGTGTGCCCAGCTACAGATTGGTGCCCTGTCCTGGTTGCATCTGCCTAGCACTTGAAACATTCTCCTCTGGATTATCATAGCCCCCCCCCTCCCCTCAGTGTAGGATTAAGCGGAAGACAATGAGATTACCTCCATCACTGTAATACATTTACACATATAATGCACTTGATAACTGTTGAACAAATCTTCAATATGTGGTCTATACCTGTTTGCGTACTTGCTATTCTTCAGGAGGTTTTTCTGTTTCATTGCAGTCTTGGTTTGGTTTGTTATTTTTACACATTTTGTCCATTATATTGATACACTTTTAGATAAACATAAACAAAAAAAGTTTATTTGCATATTAGTCAAAAACTTTCCCTTTTGGATCTAAAATAAATATTTTATTTTGTTTTTTTTTATTTTATTCAGGATGTAAATGATGCAAAAACATGTTTTGTGTTTTTACATTCAAAAATTTGAAGGTGAGAGTATAATAGCAAGAATTTAATTGTTGACTTGCGATTTCCCAAAATGAATATTAAAAGGCTTATTCTGTATGTATTCTGTTAATTAAAAATTGTTAAGAGTTTGTGTTTTAAGTGGATATAGATCTGGGGACATTAGTAAGAGGATGATTTTTTTTATTTTAAAAACAGAGAGAGTTTATTAAATCTTGTTTGTTTCAAAACCTTAAACTATTACTTTAGGATGAATGTATCAGAACTGTATAAAGGTTATACCTGGATGGCAATGGGGAACCCCACCGAGACCCTAGTACAGGATTAAGCGGAAGATAATGAATGAATGAATATAAGAAAAATTATCTGATTGCCACAAAAAATATAGACACAATAAAATCTTCTTCATATTTATTAATAAACACAACATTGGGCAAACTGGAAAAACTAACATCATAGTCATGTGATTTTCATAGTCCTGTTGAATATGTGCTTTTAAGACAATAGAGTACTATTACTATTACTCAGTGATAAAACCTGGAATAATAAGGATAAAATGTCTGAGCTTCATTGTGAAAGGTTATAATGAGGGAGGTGTCTAAAAATTTCAAAAGAAAATCAGATGCCCAGACTGGTATAAAATAATGTATCAAAGATACACATTATGTAGTTATAAAACCTCAAGGAATAAGAGTTAATGTCTAGCTCTCCTCCATTAGTATTGATTTCAGGATTTGGGTGTATGCACTTTATGTTTTAAACATTAATTAGATTTAAACACTCTTTGCAAAAGGCCCTTAAACACTTAGCATTTTTAATATCACTGCTTTCTTCAAACGTCCCATAGAATAATTACTTAATCTCAACAGAGCGGAAAAATACTGTTACATAAATTGCATTCCTAAAAAAAAAGTGAAGTAACTAACTTTATATATTTAATATTCAAAAAAAATCTGGCAACACCGTACAAAAATATTTTAAACTACTAAAAAACAACTTTTGTCAAAATTCTTGTATCATAATGTTTAATCTTTTGTAAAATAATTCTTTGCTTATAAAACTACATTGGCTTCTTTTAAAACATCTTATATGGGGGAGAATGAAAAGGGAGAAGATCCCCCTTTGCAGAATCCTTTAAAATTCATTATTTGATTAGGATAATCATTACTTTACCCTGCATACACTATTTTGCCAAAAGTATCCGCTCACCTGCCTTGAGTCACATATGAGCTTGAGTGACATCCAATTCCTAATCTATAAGGATCAACAAGGCTGTCCACAAGGTTTAGGGGTGTATTTATGGGAATTTTTGAACATTCTTCCAGAAGTGCATTTGTAAAGTCACACACTGATGTAGGACAAGAAGGCTTGTCTCTCAGTCTCCGTTCTAATTCATCCCAAAGACGTTCTATCGGGTTAAGGTCAGTCAAGTTCATCCACACCAGACTCTGTCATCTATGTCTTTATGAACCTTGCTTTGTTCACTTGTGCACAGTCATGTTGGATGAGTAAGGGGCCCGGCTCCTGAAAAACAACCCCACATCATAATTCCCCCTTTACCAAAATTTACACTTGGCACAATGCAGTCAGACAAGTACTGTTCTCCTGGCAACCGCCAATCCCAGACTCATCCATCAGTTTGCCAGATGGAGAAGTGCGATTTGTCACACCAGAGAATGCACCTCCACTGCTCCAGAGTCCAGTGGCGGCATGCTTTACACCACTGTATTCGCTGACCTCGCTTCGTCAGTTTACGTGGCCAACACTTGGTGGGTGAGTTGTTTTTGTTCCCAAACACTTTCATTTCTTTAATCCAGTTGACAGTGGAATATTTAGGAGTGAGGAAATTTCACGATTGGATTTGTTGCACAGGTGGCATCCTATTACAGTTCCATGCTGGATTTCACAAAGCTCCTGAACGCGACTTATTCTTTCACATATTTATCAAAGGAGCATGATAATTTCTCATCTGGTGCCGTGTAGTTGTTCAAAATTTACATACTGTACATTCAGTAATGATCCACTTTTTCCTCTTCAGAAAGTGTGCTTTTTTTTTAGATTCCCTGACTTCTGTTTTAAGTTGCAAATTGAAAAATTGTAAAAAATAAAATAATATTTTTTTTTGCCCTAATTCTATAAACATCAAACATAATATTTTTGTAACCTTTGAAATCTAGCATTCTTGTTTCTATGTTATTTTAAAAATCTTCTTTCATATGCTCTACATTTTTTATGTCCAGGAGTTGTATGGCTTCAAGTGATCTATGTGAATCGACTATAAGATACTACAAGATTACCGATGCACTACCACTGCATAATAGGCTGTAGATTTATTTTTTAATTTTTGCATTTAACAACTACGCATGATATAGTTCAGGGGTCACCAATGTGCACGCAGTTGAATTATGTATTTATATTTGTCAGTTTCCTACCTTGTTAAATCACTGTTGATGATTATTGTGAGAAATCATCAACATGTTTAGTGTCTTCACATATATATTTATAATTAATTATTAATGTTAACATATAATTAAAGGCATATTAAGGAAATTTGTTATTTCAGAAGTGTGTATCATACTGGTAGCCCTTGCATTCATCTGTACCCAAGAAGTAGCTCTCAGTGTCAAAAAGGTAAGTGAACCCTATGCTATTCTGTCATCATTCTACATAAGTTTTACTCTCCAATAAAACTGTCATTTTTTAGATATTCCAGTTGACACTTTAAATCCAAAAGATGACTTCAAAGGACAGTAAAAACGAGATTTTTATTGTTCGGTACTTAAAAGGTATCTACAGTTACAATTCAAATATACAATGTCAAATTGACATACCTCTACTATGCAAAAAGAAAAGAAGCAAATTAACAGAGAGCCATCAATCCCAAGCAGAAATGTGTTGAAACACATGTCCTTTTTCTGATCACAGCTTATGTAGTGCTAAATCTTCAAACAACATATATTCCACAACATCACTGAAAACGTGGAATCACTTTGTGTGGGTAGTGCCTGTGTGTTAAAATGTGCGTGCTTCACAGTGCCTTAAGGCAGCATTGTTGTCATGGCAACCGATCCACTGTTGTCATGGCATCTAGAGGCCTTTAAATTTCAACACTGACATTAAGTCAATATAACCTTCAGTAAGGTCATTAGTGTATCCCAAGCTACACACATATATGTGGTATCTGCCATTCCATAATATGTAATTGAATGTCTAATTTACGCTTGTATGTGTGTAAAAGAAACAAAAAGAGTATGACAGTTAAAGGCTGTACTCATAACAGCACACTGCTCTATATGCTATTCAGGATAAATCATAGCCAAGAGGGTAATGTGTAGTGAAAGCAATGTATGGATAATGATTGTGATGACTATCCTATATAGTATACTACATATAACACTAGTGTCTATCTTGTAGCCAAAGCAGACTTTATATTTTTATTGTGATTTTGAAAATGTGCCATTTTTCTATTAAATCAGATATAAATGAACTGGAAAACCTCAGAGCTGAATGATGAAGTTACCTTAGATCAGTGCTGAATGATATCAGAGACAAATGCAGTACCTGAGTGTTTGTGATGTCCTGGGTGATTCCTGCCTTGAACTCATGTTCTTATCTAATCTTTTAATCAGGTTTGAAGGTTTGAACAGTGTTAAGTAGTTTTAAACCAGTTATGTATTAGTACAAGTGGAACAAGCTGTATCACTTTAATAATTAATAAATAATCTAATGTTACAAATAATTAATTAACAAATGACAATCAGTAAATACAAAAATAACAAAATAAATTTGCCACATCATTCTGTCACAACACTGACCAACCAGACACGGGGAGAACATCCACCCAGATTGGGATTCGAACCAGGAAACCCAAGAGGCAAACATAATATGGACACAACATTTTTGCTTGGAATTCCAGAGTTCACAGTTACCTATAAAGAGTAAAATCAAAGAAACCGATGTTTAAAATGAACATTGTTTTTTTATTGTATGAACTACTGAAATGTCTATAGGGTGTGTGTGTGTGTGTGTGTGTGTGTGTCTGTGTGTGTGTGTGTGTGTGTCTGTGTGTGTCTGTG
>JAOUQT010162799.1:0-18424 GCA_025769995.1 Xyliphius kryptos
AATAAAATATTTATTTAAAAGATATATTCAGTTGAAAATCTTTATGTAGTAGATAGTGGAATGCATTGAGAACAAAAATAACATAAAAATAATCAAAATGTAAATCAAAATTATTATCCCATGGAGGTCTGGAAGTTTTTTTTGAGCAGTGTAATTTTTTTAAAATAAATTTTAGTTATAATTAATGGATTATTTAGGTCTACATAAAGCTTGGGCCTCTGTGGCTTCACCATTGTCTCTGCAACTGTACAACACAGTTCTACAAGCATATATGGCTATACTACAAATTCAACTAACAATTTATTCATTCACATCATGACAGGTGATGCGATCATATAATTTTATTACCTGAGAAAATCGGTTTCTTTAAGGATGCGAGATAGTGATGTGCGCATCTCTTTGCGCTGGCTGTCTGTTTCAGGTGTACTCTGAAAAATGGGAACAACGGAATTAAACTGCAAAACAGTTCTGTGTGTTGTATGAGCATGAAACATGTTTAAAAAAATAATAAGAGACCTCCAGCATCCAACTGCTTTTCTTCATAGTTTATAGTTTTGAGGTTAAAGTTTGATTTTACAAAATACACATTTTTTTATTTTTATGATTTACAATTTAAATGTCACTTATTAAAAATGAGTTATTATTAAGTCTATTAGTTTTGTGTTAAAAGTGGTGTGAGGTGGGCATTTTAGTATTATTTACAGTAGAATTTAGCAAGCACCTTTTTTGTAATACTTATACAAAAAAAAAAAAAGATTTTGCAGGAGTAATCGAAGAATAATGAGTTCAACTATATACAGTGGTGTGGAAAAAGTCATTGCACCCTTACTCATTTCCTGTTTTTTTGCATGTTTGTCACACTAAATAGTAGTCAAAGTAAACACAAAATGCAATTTGTATATTAAGGTAATTATTGAGAAAGAAAAAAAATCCAAACCTGCATGGCCCTGTTTGAAAAAGTGATTGCCCCTAAACCTAATAACTAGTTGGGCCACTTTTAGAAGCAACAAAGAATAGCAACAAAAATACCATTAATTATCCAAAATCAAAACTCAAACCCTGGACCTGCTTACAGTGAGATCTTGGTGCTAACATCTGCATCACCATGCTTCTCCTACTCATGCTAAAACATGCATTGTGTAGGATCTTACTTGTGTGTGTTTTAAGGTAGGAGATTCAAGTGATGTGTTCAGGTGCTTGGATTGAAAACGAGGACCTTTTTGAATGCGCTGGGTTCTGGTGATGGAAAGATTTCCTGCAAAACATGATCTTTAAAAGCTTGTAACAGGTCACAGGCACCTTTCAGGTACAATTAAATCTCAATAACATCAGCAAACATGACATTTATGTGTAATTTTAATTTCTAATCTTTATTCTGTATTTTTGATAAAAGGTACATTAATTCACTTACTATCTTCCGCTTAATTGTCTACTAGAATCCCATGTCCATCCAGGGAGGAATATTTCGGGCGCTGGGCAAATACACCCAGGACAGGGTGCCAATATATCACGGCACACGCACTATATGTAGCAATTTGGAGCTGTCAATTTACCTTGAATTCATGTTTTCTGGACTGTGGGAGAAAATCGTAGAAGACACGCAGACACCCAGACTGGGATTTGAACCAGAAATCCCCAGCGCTGGGAGGCGAATGTGCTATCCAATCAGCCACTGTGCCGCCCAGGTACATTTATTTAGAATTATTTAAACAATGAAAGGGAGTTTTTATTTTTGTACATGTTCTAATTACAGCGTTTAGGGCAAAGTAAGGTCACAGAGCTATAACCTTACATTACAGGTCATTGGTCATTTGGCAGATGCTTGGGTCATTAGATGATCTTGCCAAATCTTGTTATGGGTGTGTTCAATTACTAATATTTTAATCCAGATGCCATTATGAACTTTAAAAAAATGATAAGGAATAGAGCTTTAGGAAGCATGATTTACTGTTTTATTTTTATTTTTACCTATTACACATCTTTAGTAAATTATCAATTCTGATTTCTCCGTTGCAGCATTTAGTGCCCATTATTGTGGAAATTGTGTTTTTTATCTGCTATTATGGAAACAATAAAATAATTTTTAAATCAATACAATCAAGTTGTGCAGGGTTTATATATATGAAGGAATATATCTGTAGTAAGGAATCCTGTAATAAACAGGATTATATAAAGCAATCTTATTATTTTAAAATGTAACTATTTTTTATAATTTAATGAATGAAGTATTTGTTTACATGGCATATTTTTAAAGCAGAAATTTAGTTTTTTAATAAAAATGTGTTATGTTATTAAAAGGGGTAAATCAAAATAAATCAAGTCAAGAATAAACTCATCAAACACAGGAAAAGCTGGGTTAGGAAGGGTGTTGAAATCAAATCCATCGCTCACTGGAGAATGTACTTTGTCCATTCTGACTTAAACCTACAATACGATTGCTATAAGGTGATAGGACTAATCACCTGCACCATCAAGTAGGGTGTTTATTATATTTGGCATTGTGTAACTAATTTGGTGATGTGTACAGCTACATTTACATTATCTTCCTAATTATTGGAAATATTATATTTAAAAATATTTTCATTAATAGCCTTTGTAATATAGGAAAAAAGAGAAAAATAATAATTTACCTAAACATTGTGTCAAAGTTTCTGCAGCATCATTTTTATGCTTCTGTAGAACAATTAGAAAGACAGTGTTAGTTTGTGACATTTTAATCCAATGCCTTTTAATTAAAGTGTTAAGCAAACCTGTTGTTTGGTACTTTGTTCTAAACTCTTCAATGATGCATCTTGATTTTGCTCCAGGTCTTCAGAAATAACTTTTTCCACTGTGAATACTTTGGTCACGACGGCACTCTGTCTACCATCACTGCAAAAAAGAACACCTGTCCTAAAATAGCTCTTATTTCACCGGTCATAATCCTAAAATTCGTCTCGCTGAATGACAATGTTAATATGAAATGATGTTTACTGAACACATTTAATGGTTTCTTACATTTATGATTGATAATATGCTTGTGATCTGGCTTAAAAGTGCTGTTATCGTAGTGTAGTATGGTGTATATGTGCCTTCTTCAGAAACTGATACTACAAAATCATGTGTGTGTTTGTATGAATGACTGTGTTCCCATCGATAAATTGGCGTCCTATGGCCAGTACCCAAAACATTCTCCTCTGAACATTCTCCTCCTCAAAATTGTGGAGCGTTTAGGTCAAGGCATGACTAAAATAAACATTGCCAAGGAGGAGGTGGAGTATGTTTTAGGCTGGAGATTGTCGGCCCCTTTAGGATCCCTGAAGGGGAAAAGATGACCTCAATAATGTATGTGGAGTTTCGCAAACAGCACTTTCTGCCATGGGTTAGGAAGAAGAACCGTGCACTCCGCAGCAAGATAATTTTCATGTATGATAATGCACCGTCTCATGCTGCAAAGAACACATCTGCATCTCCGGTAGCTACGGGCATAAAAGGGGACAAACTTATGGTGTTTCAATGCTCATCCCCATTGAAAACCTCCGGAGCATCATCAAAAGGAGTGTCTATGATGGCGGGAGGCAGTTCACATCTAAGCAACAGCTCTGGGAGGGTATTCTGTTTTCATGCAAAACAATTAAAGCAAATACCATCCAAAACCTGAAAAACTCAATAGACAAGAGAGTTTAGAAGCTTCTTTCGAACAAGGGGTCCTATGTGCAAATTTAACATCACCTAGAATAACGTTTTGACTTGAAAAGGTTGAAAACTCTGCTGTGCATAATAATTTGGAACATACATTTTGAGTGTTTTATTTTTTTTTAATATACAGTTATCATTGGCAGTTTGTTCAAAAACTGCATGAGGGTAGCTTCACAATTAAGAAATGTAATGGTCAGTTGTCCAAAACTGATTTAGAAAGAACTCCATCAATCCATTATCTTCCACTTATTGCACTATACGGGCAATTTAGATCATTCATTTTACTTAAATCCATGTTTTTGGACTGTGGGAGGAAACAGGAGAACCCGGAGAAAACCCATGCAGACACGTGGAGAACATGGAAACTCCACTCAGACTGGAATTCAAACTGGGAATACCCAGTGCTGAGAGGCGAATGTGCTAACCACTAAACCACTGTGCCACCCGATTTAGGAAAAATGTAAATGCTAAATGTTTTGCTGTTGGTAGTACCTTGTAACAGCCAGGGCTCGTATGTGTATCTTGCCACTGGGTAAGCGTATGGGTTCTGTGTATCTCAGGGTGATGCCATCCCCAGGTCCCAGCTTTCGCTGCACTTCTGGTTTAGTGCCATCGAGCGTGAAGAAGACACTTGCATCAGGTGTGTCTAAAATATGAAGTGGCCAGACTTATGTCAGTACTACTTTCAATTTAAAGATAAATTTCTGCTGTATAACTAAGCGCATCACAACCACAATCCACTAATTTGGAAATAATAAGGCATATCCTATTGCATTTACTGGGATCTACAAAACATGCACGTGTGATTTAAATAACCAGTGTCAGATGTGGTCTTTTAATAGCAAAGCAGGAAGCAGCACTGAATTTCTAACCAGTGAGAATTAGACATGACTTAGATAAGATTTTTTTTTTTTTACTAATAATAGAAATAAAAAATCAGTATATACAAAAAGGAAAATCCCATTTCTCTACAGTGCTAAAAAAAATAAAAACAAATAAAGGGAAAACTGAAATCAATGTAAGCAGTTCCCTTTATTTGTTTGAGCAGTGTATAAAAGATTAAGGCACCGAACCATGGGATGAGCACGACAGAGCTCCACCCACTTTTGTTTCATAACATGACCACTGCTTTACATGAAACAATTCCTTCAGTGTTATACAAATGCCTCCATCAGGTAACTGTTTGTATCTACCAGTTGCATATTTTTGTAAAAATGTCATCAACAAAACTGTTGCTCTCAAACTTCACTGCATGGCTATAACCTTTGTTTGCCAACATTGGAATATCTTCAGAGACGTGCAATCCGTTGTTCTTAATCACGGAAGTATAGTTATACAGTCTGCTCAACAATACACTGACTACATGAATAACTTCAGAGTTTATGGTGGTGAGGCGGAAATAGGACCGACAACTTAATAAAAACGACTTAATTATGCTGCATATGCTATATAAAATACAGTGACATAAAATACAGTAAGGAAGACTATAAATAAACACTTTGTTTCTATTTACTTAAGGAAGACTATAAATATTTCACTATGTGTCTATATACATGTATGTATGTATATATATAATACCATAATTGCACAATGTAGAGACAACATATTGCACAGCAACAAAGTACTGCCATAGCACACCACTCTATAAAATATGGCTATTGCCACCTCAGTGTCAAAAAAGGTCCTTATCCTGAATGAAATGACACAATGCATAATTATACCCTTTAAAAGGACAAATAAAAAACAACAAAAACGGATTTTAAACAGGTAAATGTTAAGGTGCTTATTAGCATTTCAGATGAATGCATTTTTAACCCACCTGACTTAATCTCAATTGGTGTGTTGGTGTCTATTTCATGCTTGGCTTTTCCAGAAGAAGGAACCCGAATGGGAATTATAAATGGGACCACCACAGAGCCGGCGGTCATAGCGAGTTTGAAAAAAGGTCACCTACAACAAGAAAAAAAAAAATAGAGTAAACAAGTGTGTGTGTCTTTATTTTTCTTTCTAATTATTTTTTTATCTTAGTTTTTCTTGTTTATCTGTAAAATGCTCATATATTTACTTCACTGTTTTTGATGCTGCTGTAGGAATGCAAATTTCCTCTTGTGGGATAATACAACGTTATCTTATTTTAGTTTAATATAAACATAAGTAAAATGTATTCAGCATTTTGTCATTTGCCTCAAATGTAACATTTCGAATCTGTGTCACACTAAAGATCGTCAGCAACATCTACAATATGAAGGTTTTGTGTTTGCTTCCCAGGATGGAAAAAAGAAGGGTGAACTAGATGATATTTAATGACCCCTGTATAAAGGAGAGTATGAATGTTTGTGTGCCTGCTTTGCCGTTGGCTGCCAACCCTTTGGGTTGGCAGCTTGTCCACCGTGCATTTATGACAATTTTCCAAAAATAAAAAATGAATATTTCTTATGCAGTAATTTACAGAATATTTAGATCACACATTTGTATTGGTATCAGTTGTATTGCACTTCACAGTCAAATACATCTAAAACATTTTTTAAATAAAAACATGTGCAAAAAATTGTTTTGCAAAGAAAATTCAAATAAAATAAAGCAAAATACAAAAACAGCCATCTACCTTTATGGTCAAGTGAGACGGGTATCCGGAGACGCCACAGCAATCAACATGACTATAGAACAACGCTTGATATTATTGGCGAACCTTAGGCGCTTAGCAACCACAACTCACGTTGCTATTGGCCAATCTCATCTGCGAACCTAAATTGGCAATTGTCTTGTATTGAGAAATGTAATAAATTGTTGTACATGTTTAAGTTACACGTTCACCTGTGCTGATTTAAAATATAGTTCATTGCAAATGTTAGTTGAACTGGACGTGGCATTGCTGCAGTATTTTAAGCAGGCTACACTCTAGCCATCAATATCAATAGACAAAGGACCCCGAGTGCATTCTACTACAAACTTGTTATTCCACTCGTATTTTGTTTCTGCTTCAGGATTGGCTTACTTGCTTTCACGTTCTAAAGTCATTTATCTTGATTGGCTAACAGCTGAGCATGAGGCAGGATTTTTCAGAAGACGGGTGGACAATAACCAAATCAATTTTGTCAGAATCTGTCACTAAAACGTACGTTTAGGTGATTATTTCTTCTTGATCAACAAAATCATGACGGACGTTAAAGTTAAAAAAGAGTCCACAGATCCTGTGGATATCGAAAACAGGTAAGATAGAACGATAGATAAAAGCATTTTTTTCTTTTGTAGCCTTGTGACATCTTAGTTAACTGTTAGTAGGTTTTCAGTGGAGTAACAAAATAATTATCTCTATAAAGCAATGTTACCTGTGTTACTGAAAGGCGTAAGAAGATGCTGTTAGGGGCCAGTTATCATTAAGTTTATCTTTTGGCATAGCACTTTAAAAAATGTAAATGATTAAAACTGAAACAATAAACAAGAGTAACTTAACTATAGGAAGATATATGACGGAGCACTGCCCCTTTGCCCCAAAAGAATGATGGCTGGAATTAAAGCAAATGTGTCTGTCATATTTTCAACCGTCAATTATTTTAATTTTTTTATTATAAAGTTTCTCTTCACTCATTACTTGAATGTTGCAAAGCAAAATGTGTTTAAGTTTGAAAAATATATATTTTCGGAAATTTCAATTACTAAATAAAAATGCAAGTACAGGGCGGCTTAGTGGTTAGCATGTTTGCCTCTGAGGATCTAGGTTTGAGTACAGATCTGGAATTGGTTTCTATGGGTCTTCTACAGGTTCTCTGGTTTCCTCGTAGTCCAAAAACGGATTCAAGGTGAATCAGCTGCTCTAAATTGCTACTATATTTTCTGTGCATGCGTAAATGAGTGAGAACATAATTGATGGGTGGATGGATGAAATAATCAGGAGCTTAGCGGTAGCACATTCGCCTCCCAGCGCTGGGGATTCTGTGTTCAAATCCCAAGTTGGGTGGAGTTTCCATGTTCTCCCTGTGTCCATGTGTGTTTTCTCTGGTTTCCTCCCACAGTCAAAAAACATGGATTCCAGGTAAATTGAATGCTCTAAATTGCCCCATATAGTGTGTGTTTGTTTGAGTGTGTGTGCCCTGTCCTGGGTGTATCTGCCTAATGCCCGAGATTTTCTCTCCTGGATGGGCATGGGGAACCCCAACGTGACCCTCATAAAGGAATAAGTGGAAGACAATGGATGGATGGTTAAAATAATACTTAACCAAAGCTTTTTTTTTTTTTTTTTTTTTTTTTTGTTTTTTTTTTTCTCGCCCTCAAGAATAAAGGAACTTTGTCAGCAATTTCCTCAAGGCATCACAGACCAGGTCATCCAGAATGACATGCCACACGTGGAGGCACAACAGCGAGCTATGGCAATTAATCGACTGCTGTCTGTGGTAAGTAGTTAAAATTCCCAAAATTCATACACAAGGGTTAAAAGGTTTAAAAAGACTTTTTTATTACTGTAGGAACGAACTGATACACAATTAATAACTCACCAAAAATGGCAGAGCTTTGAGAGTGTTTTGGATGTCAACCATCTTACCTTTTTATCTTTTAGATAATCAGTATTTTTATGTTTAAGTTTGCATTTCCATTAGAAAGAGTTTAAGTTACAGTCTACATTTACGGTAAAGAGTGCTAATATAAGCAAACGTGTGGTTTTGTACAATAAAAGGTATTCATTTATCAGATCATTAAAGATACAAAAAATATACATGTAAAAAAGTATGCTGCCTTCTTGCTTTATTTTCTATTTGATGGACTTTGTAGTTTTGCAATTACAGACTGTAGTACATCAGTTTATTTTCTGTTTTTGTTTGTTGGTTCTCTGTGCTCTATTGGTCAGGACCATAACAGAATGGGTATAATTTTGGTGGTGTATTGTTTGTCTGTTTTGCAGTGACACTGATGCGATGAGGGGGATTTAGTGCAGCAGTGCTGCTGTAGTTTTTTTAAACACCTCAGTGACAGTGCTGGGAGGAATAATGCACCAATCAAATAATACCTGCTTTGTAGTGGACCTATTGGGTTTAAGGGAACTAACGTAGTAGGTAATGTAGTCCACAAAAAGATGGACTACAGTCTTTAATTGTAGGATTACAAATTATATCTTTACGGTAAGTGGAGCTGAGAAAATTGACAAAAACTTGAGCAAAAAGGCAGTGTGAGCAAACTTTTGACTGGTACATTATGTAAATGTTTTTCTACTGATGTACAGCTAGCACAGACTGGAAACTTGGTAAAAGTCTCAAATTAACGTCTCAAGAAGAAACGTACAGACATCCCAAAGATTTCTAGATCCAGATTTTTTTTTCCATTCAGTGTAAAAAATTAAATGCTGCTTCAGTTAAGTTGAAGGTGGAGTTTTAAACAAGGCCAGCTCTTAAATAGACAGCTCTGAAAACAGCTATGAAACAGAACAGAATATGAAAGTCCTGTAAGTCACTTTGACAAGAGCTTTGTGGGTTAAAATCCTTTAGAGAGAGGTAGCTCAGTGGTTAGGGCGTTGGACCATCAATCAAATCCCAGGTCCACTAAAGTTACCAATGTGGGTCTGTGAGCAAGACCCTCAACTCTCATTGCTCCTCGGTGCTGTATCAACCCTGTGTTCGGATCCCAACCATCAAGTATGGATACTTGTAAGTCGCTTGGATAAAAGCATCTGCTAAATAACTAAATGTAAATGTAGAATCTAATTTGTACTTCAATCATCTGCAAATGAGCAAAAGTGCAGCAAATGTCAGGTTATCGCTTTATTCTTAAATCCAATAAAAAGGACAGTTCTATTAATGAAATTGAATGGTGTGACTATGACGTGTCCTGGTAAAGTTGTGTTTTAACCCTGATCCTGACCAAAGTCTTTTAATATTTGATTTTCAAAATTGGAATAGGATTTCAGTTGTGACTTTTCATTATATAGATGTCCACTTGCTAAATAGCTTTAACATATTTCCAAAACTGACAATGACAACTGGTGCATGTGTAGATTTGAGTATACAGAATGGATTTACAGACAGTATGTGTATTTGTATTTTCATCACCCAGGGCCTGTTGGATCTTCTGAGAAACAGCAACGGCTTGTTGTACAGACTTAAGGATGCTCAGACAGCAGGGTAGGTGTGTGATGTAATGTGCTGATTCTTTTGAATTAAATTAAGCGAATCGTGGTGCAGCTGTGATAATGGGATAAATTATGTTTCAGTAAAATGAAGGGCTCTGACAACCAGGAGAAGCTTGTTTACCAGATAATTGAGGATGCTGGAAATAAAGGTGATGTTCATTTTTTGTGAGTTCTAGAATATACACAGCTCAAAAACGTAAAGGGAACACTTAAACACGGGGTAACTCCAAGTCAACCACACTTCTGTAAATCAACCTGTCGGGTTAGGAGTTAGTTTTGTGCAAATGGAACAGACAACAGGTAGTAATAAGAGGCACTTAGCAAGACAATCCCTAAGAAGGAGTTGTTCTGCAGGTGACCACAGACCTTTTCTCAGTTCTCATCCTTTCTGGCTGATGTTTTCATCACTTTGCATTTTATCAGTTGTCTCACCACTCAGCATGAGGCAATCCTACAACCCACATAAGTTGCTCAGGTAGTGCAGATTATTCAGGATGGCACATCAATGCGAGCTGTGGCAAGAAGATTTGCTGTGTCAGCACAGTGTCCAGAGAATGGAGCATATACCAGGAGACAGGCCAGTACATCAGGGGACTTGAAGGGGGCCGTAGAAAAGACCATCTTCTGCCTCATCAAAAGCATGCTCAGGAGGTCATACAGGCACGTGGAGGCCACACACACACACACTTGAGATTCATTTTAACTTGTCTTGAGAAATTTCCACTGAAGTTGGATCAGCCTGTCATTTAATTTTCCACTTTGGTTTTAAGTTTCATTCCAAATCCAGACCTCCATGGGACATGGTTGTTTATGTCTATGGATATGTTATTTTGTTCTCGATGCATTCCACTGTCTACTAAATCAAGATTTTCAAATGAAATATTTTATTCATTGAGAGCTAGGATGTGTTATTTTAGTGTTCCCTTTATTTTTGGGAGCAGTGTATTAATAAGGAGGAAAAATTCCAGTGCTAGCAGATAATTTTTTTTTTGTCTAGACCTGTTGTCTTTACATCCTCATAGGAATTTGGAGCAGAGACATTCGCTATAAAAGCAACCTTCCACTGACTGAGATCAACAAGATCCTGAAGAATCTTGAGAGTAAAAAGCTTATCAAGGCTGTCAAGTCTGTTGCAGTAAGTTATGGAAACAAAAAATGCCTCTACAAATGCATTTGGCTGAATGTTTTTTGACTTATGTGTTAACCAGACCTTTTTTTTTTTAATATTGAGTGTTGCTTCTTTCGCTGTAACAGTGTCCATTTTCTTGGAGGTTTTTCTGTATAATTATGCACTTTGTCAGAATTTGTGTAATGAACAACTGAGATCTTTGTTTTAGTTAATCCAATGTTTTACCAAATGTTTTTTGTTTCCAGGCAGCAAAGAAGAAGGTTTATATGTTGTATAACCTGCAGCCAGACCGTTCAGTCACTGGAGGCGCATGGTACAGCGATCAGGATTTTGAATCTGAGTTTGTGGAAGTTCTTAACCAGCAATGCTTTAAATTTCTTCAAAGCAAGGTAAGGAGGGTCACTCGAGTGACTTAATAGTATATAGAATGGCTCAGTGGTAAGGGTGTTAGGTTATCAATTGTAAGGTTGAGGTTCAAATCTCAGGTGAACCGAAGTTACCAGTGTGGGTCCTTGAGCAACCATCATTGCTCCAGAGGTGCTGTTCTCGTCCAGCCAAGTTTAAGACCACTTGTAGATCGCTTTGGATAAAAGCGTCTGCTAAATGGCCAACATACCAACTCATAAAGCATAGCCTGTTGTAATGTCGTGAAGTGAGCTGTGCTTCACCATGGTACCCAAAAAATGATTTAGGAAAAGAAGGGGGAATTGGTATAAAATATTAAAATGTGAACAGCATAAAATTATTAAAGCTAACTGCATAACTGAATAAGTTATATAGTTGTGACTTGTGGCTGATATTTTTTTACTTTTATTATTTCAGGCTGAGGCAGCAAGAGACAGTAAGCAGAGTCCTATGGTGCAAAGGAACAGCTCCTTTGCAACCTCCCATGAAGTCTGGAAGTTTATCTGTGAGCTTGGCATTAGCAAAGTCAGTATTTTTTGCCTTTACACCACATAAGCTTTATGAAGTGCATCTGAAAACATTGACCTATTTTGACCTACTTTATAATAGGTTGAACTGTCTATGGAAGACATTGAGACCATTTTGAACACACTGATCTATGATGGAAAGGTGGAAATGACCATCATTGCAGCTAAGGAGGGCACAGTAGGGTGTGTGGACGGCCAGATGAAGTTGTATAGGGGTGTGAATCCTATCATCCAGCCCACAGGCCTTGTCAAAACACCCTGTGGACTCTGTCCGGTAAGACTTTTAATAAAGCGATAATGCATGTAAGGGCATGCATTATTGTAAATAAATCATGGGAAAGAGGTGTAACTGAGGTGTAACTTTCCTGCGATTTATTCACAATGATGTACAACTCTGAGGGCCTTATTGCTTTTGCATTATAACAAACACACAATAATGTAAAAACAAGGTTTGATGAAATAACTGACAAATTGTTAATATCCTGCAGTGATCCCCAGTAGCATGTAGCTAGGCAGTGACTTTTAACATCCACAGCAAATTAGTAACTACAATAAACTTTGGTTAAAAAACATAACTGCTTCTTCATACTGACTTCCAGTGATCCAAAACAATGATTTACAAACATCCTAGCTTAAATAACCTAAAATATTTACCTCTGTGGGTCTGTACTATTTCAACACTGGTGATTTTCAGTAACCTGTAATCTGTTTCTTATTTTCTAAGGCATTACTGAAGACTTTACAAATTCAATATAACACATAAGCAATTACTCAATTACTAAAAAATAAAAATAAACGTTAAAGGGAACCTTAAGAACTGAATACTAAAATTACGCCAAAATATGTTAAAAACTTTCCCCCCTATTTTTTAGGTGTTTGCTGACTGTCATGTTGGAGGGGAAATCTCTCCTTCCACTTGTGTGTATATGGCAGAGTGGCTGGACCTTTGACCTGACGCAGTATCTTTTTTTTATGTTTTTTTTTTTCCTCTGTGGAGAAAGTTCAATATGTTTTGTCAAGAGCTGGTGCAAAAGAAGTTTATTTATATTACAAAATTATTCTTCAAATGTAAATAAAGAATAGTTGGCTGAATCAGATGCAATTATATTTTTATATGGTATTTTTGCAGTGCACGTTTGTTTTTTTAGACCACCTATTTGAATGGAACAATCTCAAATCATGGAGCTTGTTGTGATATCAGTAACATGAGTATCATGGTCACAATGACCACAATTGTGAAATGTGAGCTGTATTATATCATTACTTATCCTTGAAAATAGCAGAACAATTTGAAATATTTATTTCAAGGAAGGAAAACTATATGATTAGTTCTTTTTAGTCTTTGTTAATTCACTTGATTAATCAAGTTGGTGCAGTCAAACGTTCTTTTTAAATTCTGTCTACAGATATAGTTTTGCCAACTTGTGACTTCAGACCCTCTAGCAACTTATTATTTATAAAAACAATTCACGACAACTCTAGTGATTTTTCTGGTGTCATTGGAGACTCTAAACGTGCTTCAGTTTCTGTCCTCAGCTAATTCTGATGTGAGCCCCATTCCACAATAATTTTAGTACTCAGTCGCAGTCAAGCAGACCTACATTGCTCCACGTCGACAATGCAACTGAAACGCACATGCCCAAAGCTGCCACTGACCCCACCCCCTTATTACAGAGCGGGATGTAAATATTATCTTAAGTTACTTTTCTGTGTAACTTGCTTGTGCTATATTTCTGTGGGTAGTGGCTTTTATGTAGTGAATCTTTATTAATTGTTGTGTAACTGATAGTTTAGCTTAAATTTTACAAGTAGCTTGCTCAACACTGCCTACATATTTAAACATTATACATCAGTAAAAAGTCTTAACACTTTTCTTTTACCTGAACTTATTTGTGGCATCTTAAATGTTGATCTGACAATTTGCCGGAGCGTTCTGTAACTCAACCTTAGCTTCTGCTGAACACAATTGAGCCGATGTTCTAAGTGACGTTCCTTGTTTTATTGCTATGTCAACCACCACCACTCCCAATGTTCCAAAGTTGAAGAAAGTCTAGAAAATAGACTTTATTTGTAGTTTTGACATATTTCAGGTGTTTTAACTCACTGTATTCTCTCCCACAATATTTAAACAACCTATTGAAGATGAAGTAAGTCAGTGCAGTAATGGAATCTCTCTACCAACTCAAGTTCTAAACCCACCACTGACCCATCATGCCTGACCAGCTTGTTGTTTCGCATCTGATCTTTCTGAAAATATTGTCCATTATGCGTATCTGTTATTTATTTTGTCATTAGCATGTCTAAAGCCAACTCCAGCTCTTTATTTTTGGTTATCTTGGTTGGTATTATCCCTGACTATGAGCCTTTTCCAGTAATTATAAACAAACAAAAAAGTAACCTTAAGATACTGAATGAAGTACAATAAATATATCCACGAATGGCGATTCAAGCTGCCTGAGGACAGACCCACAAGATACAGCTATGTTATTCATTATCTTCCACTTAAATCTTCTAGGGGGGTTCCCCATCCAGGGGAGAATGTCTCTGGTGCTGGGCAAATACACCCAGGATAAGGCACCAATCCATCGCTGGGCAAATACACACAGCCTATAGGGACAATTTAGAGCAGCCAATTTACCTTGAATCCATGTTTTTGGACTGTGAAAGGAACCCGGAGGAAACCCACGTAGACACGAATGGAACATGGAAACGCCACCCTGATTACAATGTGAATCGGGAATCCCCAGTGCTGAGAGGCAAACGTGCTAACCACTAAACCACTGTGCCGCCCTACAGCTATTTTGATTCTTACAAATGTTTTATGTGACGTTACTTTAGTTTTATCACTGAACACCACCACTCTAAAGGTCAGGATGTATAAAACCTGGCAAAATAGCAGCCTGAATAAAATTCAAGCTTTTTTAGTGTGTATGTGCGTGTTGCTGTCTGCTTGGAAATAGAATTAACATATGTTATGGAATGTTTAAACCTGGCTTTATGACTATGAATTAATTGGGTCTAATAAAAAAGATCAGTCATATAGCCATTATTGAACCCCCTAAAGACTTGTGCACCAAATTCAAATAGCCTCCTCGGAGACTTTTGCTGAATGTTTGTGTAAAGTTGTAGAATTTTTGAGTGAAGTGTTTTTAAGTTTTATATTCTTTAATGAGGCTAGCTCATTCGCCCCCCAGAACTGGGGATTTCCGGTTTAAATCCCAATCTGGGTGGAGTTTCCATGTTCTCCCTGTGTCTGCGTGAGTTTCCTCCCACATTCCAAAATTATGGATTCAAGGTAAAATGAATGCTTTAAATTGCCCTGTATAGTGTGTGAATGTATGTGTGGCTGTGAGAGTGAATGCGTATCCAGCAGTAGATTGGCGCCCTGTCCTGGGTGTATCTGCCCAGCACCAGAGATGTTCAACCCTGGATGGGCATGGTGAACAGGTTACTGAATGAATGAATAAATATTCTTTAAAGAATAATGAATTGATTCGAATTTTGATATATGGATTAATTTGTGTGCAGTAGCTTGACTGAATGGACAAGTCCTGCTTTTTGATAATTATTGAAGAGCACACTCTGCTGAATATTTTGATACCAAACACATGGTGGTTGACTGAAAATCCTAGGACTGGTTCACAAAAGTAAATCTTTCAAATTTTGCCTATTAGCAAAAAACGGAATGGCAGTATAGATGCAAACTACATAGTTGTTTGTTTGGGGTCTAGGGGAAAATGTGTGTCTGAAATGTTTTGGGTAGAAGTTAGAAGCCTAAACAAGTTCAAAATTATTATGCAAAAAGTGTTTAGACTTTTTTTTGTTTGTCAGTTAAAAACTCATTGATCGTGATGTGTGTCAGGGCTCTTTATATCACTGAAACCAATTGTAGAAACTTGTGCTAGTTAGTTTGGTTCATCGTGATCATTGCACAGTCAAGAAGTATGTTGCTGATTCAGAGCACACGTGTGTGTGATAATAAGGGGAAATTAAGGACTCTTTCCAACAGACAAGTTTTTGAAGCTGCTGGTGCCTCCAATGTCCCAAGATGCAGGGTCCTTCAGACCTCCCTATCCACTGCACACAAACAGAAACGTCTCCAGTGGGCCAAGAAAATCACGAAGACTGACTTCAAAACTGTTTTGTTCACCAATGAGTGCCGTGGAAAAAACACATCTGCATCTCTGGCTGCTTTGGGCATAAAAGGGGACAAACTTATGGGGTGTCCCCCATGCTCCCCTGACCTCAACCCCATTGAGAACCTCTGGAGTATCATCAAAAGGAGGGTCTGTGATGGCGGGAGGCAGTTCACATCTCAGCAACAGCTCTAGGAGGGTATTCTGTTCTCATGCAAAACAGTTGAAACAGATAGCATCCAAAACCTGACAAATTCAATGGATGAGAGAGTTCAAAAGCTCCTTTCAAACAAGCAGTCCTATGTGCAAATGTAACATCACCTAGAATAAAGTTTTGACTTGAAAACCGTTTGATTTCAGTTTGTAATAACCTGCTAATGCTTATAATATCGCAAATTACCACTTTTTTGTAAAAATTAAAAGGTTGAAAACTCTGCTGTGCATAATAATTTGGAACATGCATTTTGAGTGTTTTATTTTTTTTTTTAATATACTGTGATCATTGGCAGTTCAAAAACCTTTTAATTGTACTCTAATAGTTGATGACTGGAAAATTACAATGACTGCAATTCATTAAGGTAATTTTGAAAAATCTGAGAAAATATGATTTGCATATTAATTTGGAACACAGTGTATAAAGCCAATTATAGGTCAATCTGTGTGAATTTTGTTATCAGTGAAGATGCAAACCAGCTGCATCTATCCTTTAAATGTTGTGTCTGTAGGATTTATGGATCTATGGTTTCTAGCACTTCCCTAATAATAATTAGAGTTGCGTTTTGGTTAATAGTACAATACTTCTTTTCATAGAACACATTAAAAATAAGGGCCCGGCCTGGGCCAAAAGAGTTTGTCCCAGTCCATCTCTGGCCGGTAGGTGCCACTTTTCCCGCTTTAGTTTCCTCCACTATACCGGTGACCATGGCAACCTGTGGGATGGGTGCTTAGCAACGCGCATAGGAGGAGGGGGCACTGAAATATAGATGAGCTGAAGGAGAAGGAGTTGTTCCACGGCCTTAAAATCATTTTCACGGTCGCGGTACGCACGGTAAGTCCTCCAGTTAAACACTGAACACGCGGTTATTTCAGAGAAAATATTTTTGAGTTATATTCGCAGAAGATTTAGCAGGCGTATCTCGAACAGGCTCTAGGAAGTGTGATTGGGGATGAAATTCGTGGCGATCGTAGCAGGTGCCGGTGCGCTGGCCTTCCTCGGCGCGATGCTGTGCATTGTAGCGAGCTTGTACTCCCGATCCCAGGCCTCCTCGCAGCCACTGCTGGGGGCCAACCTCTCCGCGACTCCCGCCACCACTGACACGTTGGCACACGCCGGCTCGCTTGGGGCACTTTACGGCGCAGAGACACACGAGCGAGGCCCCTCGGTGGTGACAGGCGCGGAGGGCCAAGAAACTCCCTTCCTTGCCAGCCGGCAGCCGTTCGCCTTTAACCGGCTCCTGTGCACGCCTGTCCCGGCCGGAGAGTGTGCGATGCGGCGGCGGAAGCGCGAAAAGGACGAGCAGCAGCAGGAAGATTACGACGCCGAGGACTGGAGCTTACTCAGTGCCACGGCGGAGGAGCTGCGACGCACCGTCGCTCAGCAGAATGAGCAGATCGTCGCCGACCGCAAAACTATCGACGAGCTCACCGGAAAACTCACCGAGTGCGAGAGCGAGCTGCTGGATGAGCGCAACGTGGCGGAGCGCGGCACTGTGCCCTGGAGGAGACGCCTGATGGCCGGGGACGCGCAGCTTCACACCGCCCGCGCCGTCGATGAGCTGGAGAGAGCCATCCTTCAGCTCAAAGACCGCATCGAGAAGCTGGAGGTGGGGAAGTGCAATCATATGTTGTTCATCTAATGCTCAATATATTAAAACATATTACAAAATATATATTACACTACAGTATTTGGTAATATACCGGTATACAGTAAGGCCGTAAGAACGATGCCTTAAAAGCACCAGTTTTAATTATTTAAGCAACAGAGCCATTGATTTTTGTCGCTTTAAATGATTTCCAAACATGTTTTTATACGTGTCTTACTCGATGTGTTTAAATATGAGATTACAGTCAAAAAGCAACAGTTCTTCACAGAACTAAAACAAGGGTATTGATTTTACTTAAAAGTAAGCAATACTTAAAAAAGAATTATACTTCCTTCAAAAAAAATTTCTTTTAATTAATGGTCATCATCGTACATAATATGATACAGTATGTATAATTCAGTCATTATTTTCGCTTAATCCTGACTAAGGTCACAGGGGCGGTTTCTGCCCATCTAGGTGAGAACGTTTGGGAAGTTGGGCAAATGCACCCAGGATAGAGCGCCAATCTATGGCTGGGCACACACTCACATGCAGCCACACATATATACTATATGGGGCAATTTAGAGCAGTCCCCAGCATTGAGATGCGAAAGTGCTTACCACTAAAC
>JAOUQT010163093.1:0-18421 GCA_025769995.1 Xyliphius kryptos
AACAACACAATGTAACTTCCAGACCTCCATGGGATAATAATTTTGATTTACATTTTGATAATTTTTATGTTATTTTAATTTTATTATATTGTCTCTTTGGTAGTAGAAAGTATCATGATATGATTTGACCTTCCCCAAGTAAGGGAACGGGGATGACCTTACAGATGCTCCAGTTTGTGTGTCTTCTCACGGACTTCGGTGAATTTTAAGGTTTTAATGCTTCATATGCTATTAAATGAAGTCCTGTTTTTAATTTGAACCCTGTTTGAAATCCATTCACTTTTCCACTACTGAAATAGTGCCACTGCCTCTGGTGGCAAACGCAGAGCATGATCAATCCACCCACATGCTTTCCAATTGACAGGATAGTCTTTTTTTTTTTTTTTTATTAAACACAATTTATGTTCTGAACCTTGTCTGGTTGTTTTAAAACGTACTCCTGAGTATTGTGCTGAGATCATGTGTGAGGTTTCTGAGCCTCTTTCTTATATATTTTTGTGCGAGTGGAACAATAGACTATAACTTCTGACTTAGCTTAGCCTTCCTGTAGGTTCTTGGCTGTCAGATGAGGATTTTGTTTACCTTCCTTAGAGCATGAGCTATTTTATCCAAGAACCTCTTTGCCTGCTATTATTAAATAAGAAGTCTGCACTGTTGAACCCACAAGCTATGATCCGTTAGTCATTTTTTATGGTATTTCACTTTATGATGTGTTACTTTTGGCTTCCAGAACATAGATGTATTTGAAGCTGATGGCTGCAACGATTTGGTTAGGGAACCTCTGTTTCCGTTAACTTCATATATCACCGATTTTGCCAGGTCACTGTCCATGTGAAGTGTTTCTCTTACTAAGTGAAAGTGAAGTTAAGGCTTTACATTTAGCTCCAACCTTAGGACTTCACCGTGGGGTTTCTGTGTCAACAGTTCAGCACATTCTTTGTATCGTTTCTATATCATAGGTCTGTGCAGTCTTCACACTTCTCAGCACAGGAGTTGTGTATGTTTTGCAGAGACACTTGTGTGCGCGCTGTACGGTTTCTCCATTGTTTCTGTACAAGCTTAATGCAATCACGTTTTTTGAAGGTTTCTGTATCAACTCTCTAGCCTCTATATGGTCTCTCTAATGTCTTTGTCTAACCTTTGGACAGCCAGTTCACAGCCATGGTGCATGTTCTGTATGTGTACTTTGCAGTCTCTGTGTGGCATTTCTGTGGACAATTGCTGATTATGTATGATTTTGATGTGGGAGGTCTCATCAGTCTGGTGTTTTTACAGTTCTAAGGCAGTTCTGGTTGACAATGTTTTGTCCAAACGTTGAGCAGTTCATCTCCAACTCCTCTTTTTTTTTTGCAATATTGAGACGTGTTAGTTACACTGCCTATAAAAGTGCAGGAGAAAGGGTTAAACGGGTTATTTCTGGTTGACTGTCTGCGTGAGCCTAAGATATAATGAAAAAATACTATTATTATTATTATTATTGGTGGTGTAGTGGTTGGCACATCTGCCTCTCAGCCAGAGAATTCTTTTCATGTTCTCTGGTTTTCCTCCACAATCAAAAACATGGATTCAAGGGGAATTAGCTGCACTAAATTGCCTCTATATATAGTTTGTGTATGTGTGTGTCCAGTAATGGATTGGCACCCTGTTCATTGTGTGTCTGCCCAGTGCCAGAAATTTTTTCTCCTGGATAGGCATGGAGCAAAAGACAATGAGAGGAAATTATGATGATTATCCATCCAGCCATTCATTATCTTCTGCTTATTCCTCTACAGGGTGAGGTATCTTAGTGGATAGAGCATTGGACTATCAATCTGAAGGTTGAGGGTTCTAATCCCAGGTCCACTGAAGTTATTAATGTGGGCCCTTGAGCAAGGCCCTTAACCCTCATTGCTCCAGATATTCTGTATGTAACCCCGTGTTCAGATCCCAATTAAATCGAGACATTTGGAAGCCGCTTTGGATAAAGACATCTGCTAAATGACCAAATGTAAATGTATTAGGGTCACTGTGGGATTCCCCATTTCCACCCAGGGAAGAACATCTCTGGCGCTGGACAGGGCACCAATCCATCACTGGGCATGCACTCACTCACAGGGCATTTAGAGCATTTAATTTACCTTGAGTCCATGTTTTTGGACTGTGTGAGGAAACTGGAGAACTCGGATAAAACCCAAGAGGAAAACATGGAAACCCCCAGATCGGGATAAGAAACCGGAATCCTCAGCACTGCGAGGCGAACGCGCTAAACAGCTGCTTGTCCAAGCCCTCATCCTATGACTCGACTATTATAATGCTCTTCCTGCCAGTCTCCCAAATACAACAATCAGACCTCTGCAATGGGTCCAAAACTCCGCAGCCCGACTCGTGTTCAACCAACCAAAGCGAACTCATGTCACTCCATTATTCATCTCTCTTCATTGGCTTCCTGTAGCTGCTGCATTCAGTACAAGATACTGACTTTGGCCTACAGGACAGTCACTGGATCTGCCCCCTCTTACCTTCAGTCCATCTTTACTAGGTACACTCCAACTTGTTCACTACGCTCTAGTGACGAATGTCGCCTGGTGACTCCAACTCACCGGGGTGCCAATTATCACTCCATTTCATTCACCACTGCTAAATGCTGGAACGACCTTCCCAACAACATCCGTAAGGCCGACTTACTCAACATTTTCAAGAAACTTCTCAAAACCCATCTCTTCTACAGACACTTGCTACAATAAAAATAAAAAAAAACACAGATCGAGTAATGCGCAGGGTTGATAGTGCTACAGTGTAGCTGGTTTTTCCTGATGATACCGACTTGTGTTCTCTCATTTGTAAGTCACTTTGGATAAAAGCGTCTGCTAAATGTAAATGTAGAACACCTCTAAATTGCCACAACATCAGTGATTCAATGTTTCAGTGTCTGCATTCCCAAAAAAGGAGCCTTTTCACAGCATGATGCTGGTAATTATTGACTGCAGGTGCAGCTGCATGCTGAGCGAATAACAGCTGTACCTGAGCCTGTTCACCATTACAGCACTGCACACACCACTGGCAAAATATGCATAGCTAGAGGTAAAACGGTCTCTAGCTACATGTTGTCTCTCAGGACAGCACGGTCTCCAAAGTCTCAGGTGTCTCTCAGGACAGCAACCATCGGCAAAAACTCAGTCGCCTCTCAGATTAGCACACCGTGTCCCTGGTTTTCCAATGTCCCTCTGTGTGTTTTGGTGTCACATGCTGCGTTTTGGTAAGCTTACTAGCCACACAATGCTTTAGTCAGTAAAAATCTAATATAAATAAAAATGTGTGTCTTTGGGTCTACCAAATTATCAACAAAATTCAGCAATGTTGCTGTGACATCACTTCACACCCATACGATACAGTTTAGGTCATCGCCAGTACGTCTTTTATCTTCTGCTTAATCCCATACAAGGGACTAGGGTCATAGGGGGCTTTCTCATGCCCATCCAGGGGAGAACGTTTTGGGCACTGGGCAGATACACCCAGGACAGTGTGCCAATCTTGTGCACTCACTTACACAGACAAACACAACATACATGGGAAATTTGGAGCAGCCAATTTACCTTGAATCTATGTTTAAGGACAAAAAGGAAACCAGAGAACCCGGAGGAAAGCCAAATGGACCCAGATCGGGATTCGAACCTGGATTCCTAGCACAGAGAGGCTGATGCGCTAACCAATAAGCAATAACCATTAAAGGTCTTCAGTGAAAAAAGAGCATGTTTTATAATTCATAATTAAATATATTAATTTTGCAGGCTTTGTGGTTAGCACATCACCTCTTAGTGCTGGGTATCCAGGTTTGAATCCTGATCTGAGTTTCCATGTCCAACCCAAAACCCCACCCCCCACCCCGTGTCCATGTGGGTTTCCTCCGGCTTCATGTCCCCAAAAACATGGCTTCAAAGTAAATTGACTGCTCTAAATTGCCCCTATATAGCCAGTGTGTTTTAGTGAGTATGTAGTTTAGTCTAGTGATGGCATGGTGCCCTGTCCTGGGCCCCATTCTCAGCTGAATGGCATAAGAAACACCCCCGCGGCCCTAGTAGAGGATTAAGCAAAAGACAATGAATGAACGAATGAATATATTATTCTTTATAATAACTTTGTTGCCTTTGCAAACATAAAATATTGCAGTTAGAAGCAAAAAATATTTCTTGTGCAAAGACCTATTGAGATACTTTTCAATGTTTTCTCAAGTACTACTTTTTGTTTAGAGTTTGTTTAAATGGATTTTCTAAATCACTCTATGCATGACAGTCAACATTATGAAACGTTCAGTTAGTGTATAGGGAGTAGAGAAACATCCAAATCAAATTTAAACACCCTGCATCTTTAATATTAGCACCAAACAGAGTACACCTAATTATTTAAGCTAATACTGGCCAGAATTGCACCAATGTATAGAAATTAGGTTATTTTCATTCACTAGATTTTCACACATCAACTACACATAAACTTCTATTATCAAATTGAATAATACTGTAAATAAGTCTCCAATATTTAATATGATTTACTGCAGCCTAAGTGACACAGCCTCACAGCATGCACAAGCAGTCCCCTAGTTTTCTTCATGTATGCATGCACTTCCTTTTCTTACCGTCTGTAGGCTGTATGTCTCATTCTTTAGATCACTGCATTTGCATTTTGTATTCCCACTTTAGCAGCGTGCATCCCAACGAACCCTCACAAGAACAAGCAGCTTTAGCAAGCTCTGTAAACCTTAGCACAGACAGAGGCAGGACAGAGATAATGGGAAAGACACCACAAGAATGGAGGGAGGGTGGGAGCAGGGTAGAGAATCAGTGCACTGCTGAAGTGAATGAGACGTACCTTATGGCATCTGTTTTCTTTTTGAAGGCCTTGCAAAAGAAAAGAAACAATATAAATATATATACAGTATAGGTATCTCATATGGAATTAAATGTCATCTTTTTCTGGGTTCGTCTGCATGTTATTTTACCGTAAGTTTTTAATTAGCATGCTGAAGCTGTTAGTGGTCAGTATAAAGGCATGATGTAACATGAATATTGGGATTTCACTAAGGAAGCACATATAGGTCACTGTTCAAACACGTCTTTTTACATAAAATTATTTAACATGTTTAGACTCAGTATGTATTTCTTCATGATGTATTTTGTACATTACAAAAGATATTTGTGTAAGGAAATAGATAAATAACAGCAATATTGGAACAGAATTTATGATCCATTAAACTTGAGAGCATATGGCTGATAATGATAGAGAAATAGAAAACAGTAGGGTATGACTGACACACACACACACACACACACACACAAGGATGACTCATTGCCACACTGATAGTGCTCCCTTGGCTGCACTGAGCTTACTCACTGGGCAGAGCGAGCTCAAGAAAAAATATTTCAACATTTTCCACATAGTTATACAGCTTTCCTCATGCCAAGTTTTTTTTTTTTCAAATATTTTAAAAATAATTGCATAGTTTATTCATTAATACATGATCTAAATTGGTTTTATGTCTTTTGATTTTTTTTCTTTGTTATTATGAACATGCATGTAATAATATTAAAGGGTAAAATGCCAAAAGAACGAAAGAAGAAGAATTAATTTAGTATATTTAGTCATGTAAAAATGTACACACTCACATTTGCATATAAGAATATGATAAAATATCAACTCTTCAGAACATTGTGTCATTATTTAAAAAGATAAGACAAAATGCTGAAGTACTTTGTGGGAAAATATGGGTTCTCCTTATACTGTAGTACCCATGAAGCCCATTGGAGGATTAGTGGGAGGTGTTACTAAAAGAATGACCAAGATAATCAGCAAGTGTGACCGCTTTACAAAAGCAAAAGTTTTGACATTTTATATTTATTTGTGTTAACACAATGTTAAAGAGAAAGCGTTCTCTGTACGTACATACATAATTTATGCCATAGACAATACTAGGTAATAACAATAACATTAAATATAATCTAATTCCAACTAATATAGAATTTTTGAAGAAGCAATTGTTGCTGTCTGCTATCTTTGGGGTTTTTTATGATCATTTTCTTAAAATCTATTATTTTACAGTGAGAATAATTAATTAACTATATGAAACAGAGAGAGAGTAGACGTCACATTACATTTAATCTAAGGTCAGACGATGCAAAGGTCAGAAAATGTGCAAATAACTCATACTCTGTTTTATGCTCCAGACCTCAGTCAGCATGTTAAATGTTCATGTTTGCAGTGCTACAGTTTTAATAATACTGAAAACTAGGGGTTTTATTAAGGGTTGACATAATAAAGCATATAGGTGGCTTAGTGGTTTGCCTCTCAGTGTTAGGGAATCCCGGTTTGAATCCCAAACTGGGTGGAGTTTCCATGTTCTCCCCATTTCTGCAAGGGTTTCCTCCAAGTTCTCTACTTTCCTCCCACAGCCCAAAAACATGGATTTAAAGTAAACTGACTGCTCTAAATTTCCCCATATAGTCTGTGGGTGTGGGTGAGTGTGTGCCCAAAGATAGATTGGCACCCTGTCCTGGATGTATTTGCCCAGTGCCCAAAAAAAATTCTCTCCTGGATGGGCATGGGGAACATCCCATGAAAGATAATGAATGAGTGAATGAATGAATAAATGCTAATAAAGCATCTTCTTATAAAAAAAAAAAAAAATACATGGCAGCATGGCTTAAGTATGTAAATTTACATTTTTACAAACCACTACTTCAGGAATAATGACCCTAAGACATGCAGGACCAAAGTGGAAATATCTGGTTATATGCACTTTACCATGTTTATCAAAAAAACAAACACAGCATATAATAACACACCGTGCCAACTGTAAAGCATGGTGAAGGAGGTGTGATGATTTAAGCTTGTTTTGCAAACACAGAACGTTTGCAAAGTCTTTCACAGCTTGTCCCCTGGTTGCGCAACTTCCAGTGGAGTATTTTCTTGTTAAAGCATTTTACCAATCACATTTCAGCATCACTGGTAAACGAGTTCAAATTTCTGCCTAGACCTTCAATAATCAGTCTGAAGTCCTGGTAGCATTAAATAGGTGTTGATCAACTGGTTGCTTTAACCAATCAGATTTTGAGTTGGTGACATGGGGTCATCGAGTGGGCTCACTTTAAGTTAGTGTATTCACACTCTCTAATTAAAGCGTACTTTTAATAAACGGACATTTCCAGGCAATTAAAAGCTATGCCAGAAATAAGACTCGTCTTTCAGCATTAGCTTTGATGGCAATAGAAAAGGACTTCTTAATGGAACTAATTAAACTCTCTCAATTTTTGAGGTTATTGTTGGTAATTTTTGTATGCGTGTCTACATGAGTGTAATGGGGAAGGAGAAAACGAATGAGGACCGGAGAGAGGCATGTGATGTAGCTTATGAAGGGCTAACATCTCATCTCTGCATAATTCAGTTTTTTCAGCCATAAAATAGTTATAGACAGGTGGATTAATTCCGATGAAGCATATCCAAAGGCCTAGGTGTGAAATGCACAATGATTTTCAAGACAATCATCTTGAACACACACACATAAAATATACATCAGAATGGCTGAGGATTAAGGGTTTCCAATTGCCATCCAGACCACAACCTAACTGAAATGCTTTGACAAATCTGAACATAAACCAGCGCACACAAATTTAAATGGATAAAATGATGCAGACAAAAAGATTAAGTTATTGCTGTGCATAATGGTTATTTAAGCAAATGGCTAAGAAGGTGTACTTCAGCATTTTGGCTTCATGTTTGTTAAATAAATTATGTTACGATGTAATTTGTTATATCTTGTTATTCCTCTGAGGTTGTGTTTAGTTATTTTTGGGACCTTCTACAAAATTAAATGATTTTATAATGTAATAATACATAACATAATAGAAAAGGACATACTTTTTAAATTACATTATTCAATCCTAACAGTAAGTTAATTTTTCTTTATTATTACTTAAATTCATTGTCTGCATTAATTATATGTATTCTATTATGGATATGCTCATATTGTTACTACAGAGCAGATTGACATGTTTTTTATGCACATAGGTGTCGGTTGCACCGCTGAAAAAAAACAGCTCCAGTCAGTAGCACTCAGAAAAGAGCACTTTCACACAGAAAAGGCCACAGTGGAACAAATCATTAATTTTGGCCCGCTTCGGTGGCAGCTGGGATAGCTGCATGAGGAAAATCTTTAGATCACAGATATTGGTTATGTATGCAGTTTCTTTTAAGAAGGTCATTAATGACAACACTTTACTTTATACCTGTAAAGAGAGCTTTGATAAACAGTTATGAGCACTTATAAAGTAATTTTCAGGAAAATCACTCGTTAAACACAAATGTTATAAGGTTTTATGGTCCTTATAATAAGTTAGTTACCAGTTAAAATATATCCTTTATAATGCATTATTTTATTTTATTTTTTATAATTTTTTATAATGCATTATAATGCAATATATCCTTTATAATGTCACTTTATGGCATTATGGCATGTTCTTATAACACTTTATGGGTGTGGTTATGTACCTCTATGGACATTAACAAAGGCTTATGAGAATTGTTATAAATTATTATGAATACTAAATGTGTTAATAATGCATTATGAATATCAGATTTAAGTACAGTTTTAATAGCTTAGCTATTAATACCTCCATTAATGATCACATTTTTAAAATAATTAAGCTAATAAGAAATACTGGTGACAAGGTCATTTTTATTTTTAAAAATCTTTATAAATGTATTTAATACATTATTATTATTATTATTATTATTATTATTATTATTATTAATAATAATAATAATAATAATATATTATTCTATATTAGAACCAATACCACTCAAGCTTTAGTGTTTTGTTTAAATAGCTATACCTCAGTTATTTAAAATTTAGACTACTTAATTTTTTTTAATTAAAAAACTTTCAAAAAAAAAAAAAAAAAAAAAAAAAAAACAAGGCAATGCATTAAAATTTCTTGTGAATGCATTATGTTCCATTTTTTCCACATAATTCAGGAGATAACAATTACCACAAAAATAGTTAACAGGTTAAATTAAATCTGGATGTGTTATGTGTCCACACATTAGCTGATTCTAAAGATATACATAAAAGAGCATGGCTGCATGCTTTCATTTTATGTTATTAAGCTCTTTTTACAATTCTGTTTTAGTCAAAATGATAAAAAAAAATTAATAAAGCAAATTTATTAAATTGCATCGAAGGTGTGTTAAACAAACTTTTTTAGTAATTAAATTTTAGAAAATTACAGGTTTGTTTGCAAACAGCTCATTTTCTGCTTTAAATGGGAAAACAGCACTTGTTACCTACATAAAATGTGCAATAAAATAAGAATATTTTAGGAGTATTGAAGTGTTTTTAGAGATAGTGTTTTGGGGTTCTTTTGCAAAAAAAAAAACAACAAAATTTATATAGAAAAAATTAACAGTATATAAACCAATACAACTGCGAAGAAAAAAATCCACTAAAAAGTACTTACCAAGTAGCTGTTATCATTTCTGGATGGAAATGTAGAGCAGTAATGTGTTCCACGAAATCTATCTGAGTGTGAAACCTCAGCCCGGTGTTTCTTTTCATCAAAGTTTATTCCTGATGAGTTTAAAACAACCTGATTGCTTTTTCTCTCCATGTCTTCTTCACATTGATTTTTCACTATGTTTCTAATGCCTCTCAAATTAAATCCATTTTCTGTCTTTAATTTGTCCGTTTCTAGGTAAGTTGTACTAGTAGGTCCTGTCAAATATATATCCTTATGTGCCTTCCGCTGTGAATCAATGCTTTCCAAAACCTTGCATCTTGGTGTGTACTTCTTCCACTCTTTAACAGGTGATGCTGTGTTACTTCTTTTGGATTCTCTACTGGAAGCTGAAGGGTTCCAACCAGAATTAATCCAGGTGCTTACATGCATTGTCTGTGCACAGGAGAAAGGAGATGTTTGTGAACTGCTGCCCAGAGATGAAGACAGAGCTGAAGTAGGTTTTTCGTGGCGACCCACACCAAAGGACTGTAGGCTGTCAGGGTCCAATACTCTGCATGATACTTCATCAAGAAATTTAGAAAATTTAAGCTTGGCTTCAATTTTCTCCACAATGTGTGCAGATTTTGTCGAATTGGCTAAGCTACATTGACTAGATGTCTGACTTTGCAAAGAATCCTTACGCTCAAAAGATCCTTTTTTAGTTAATTTTGGACTTTCCGTTGTCGTTTCAGATCCCTGGCAATTGTCCATGTTTTGGGAGTCGACTTCAAAATCACTTGCTGGTTTAGTTCGACTGCCTGAGCTGGCCCGGACTCGAAAGATTTCCTCACTGTGCTGCTTAATGGAGTTTCGCAAAAGGCAGGTAGCTCCCGAGCTCCAGCTATTGGTGTCCCAGCTGTCATCCTCACTTGAGTTCCCACTCTGTACACTGGAGCTTGAGCTTCTAAAACTGGTGTCTAAACTTTGCAAACTGTTCAATGAGCTACATAAGCTTAGGTTGGCACTTGGAGATGCAGAAGACAATGGAAAACTCTTGCGGTTAGTTACGGAACCTTTCTCAACTGGCAGCAAGTCCTGGAGGCTTAAGACTGAGCTTTTCAAGCTAACTGCAGAACCAGCTATAGAGCCAGATTGATGTAGATTATTTAGAGAAAGTTGCAATGTTGGCGATGAGAGGCTGGATGGATAGCGGGGTGCTGGATCAGTTGGGTAACTCTGCCATGCTGAAAAGACAGGACAGGAAGCCGTGGAAGAACAGGAGCCGCAATCCTCTTTGAGAAATTGTGTTTTTAGCCATGGCGGTCCCTGTAGAGTGAATTTCTTCTTATTGAGAAGGACGTCTTGAACTATTTTAGATGATCCTTTCTGCATTTTCTGGTCCCAAATCTACACCATCAAGCTTATGCTCCAAGCTGACCAAGCAAATGGACCTGTCTGCGGTGCACTGCACAAAACTGGCCCTTAATGGATTTTCTGTTGTCACCATGGTGTATAGATGTGACACATTTACTCCATCACTTACTTTTTCAGTACCATAACATTATGTCTAAACTATTTTATTGAAATGCGTTTTAATTTACATCCTGAATTCCACTCATTTATACATAAACAAATTATATATGTATATATTCAAATATTAATATGATCCAACATGCTTGTAAATGGCTTTCCAGGTCACTTGCTTGTTGGAGCATTGATCACACATACCACGTGACAGAGATGTTGGCAGTGATGCAGAAGTAAAATGCAATGAATCAATTTTTAATTTTCAATGGTATGTTGCGTTGCTGTCAGATATTGTAAAAGGTATAGCTTATTACAAAAGTTTTACCAGTAGACTTCAACTTTTTTGTTTTTACAGGCATTACAGAGGACAATTCAGCATAAATATTATAGTTTATTCAGTAGTGTTCATTCATATTCCAACAAGAAATGTCAGTACATCTATACGACTGACCCCTAAAATTTTTGAATTGTCAAAAATCTTTTAATAAAATCAAACATTTAAACTGATAACACAATAAGTATAAGTATAACAATAGAAAATTAATTAGCAGTACCATATAGTTCACACTACACCACATCAGGTGTACATGTTTTAAACATTGCACATGCGTATATCTTCTGTAAATTGGTTCTTTTATAGTGGTTGTGTATATATTGTATTGTAGATCATTGTATATTTTAATGGGTATAAAGTATAGTCTAGAAAAAAAATCTACCACACCATATTTCTTGGATGTAAAACATATTTGGTCTATAAAACTGATTCAGAAAAAAAAGGAAATGGTTAGGACGCTATCTAAGGCATGGCACAATTTGCTCGATTTCTTAATGACATTGTTACAAAACACATTTCATTGGAATTATAGGGGAAAAAATGTAAACTTCGTCACCCATTCAAACTTGACTAAAAAGAGTGGCTTAGAAAATGACTAAATGGGAGCATGTGTTACAAATTGGTACTTTGCTTCACCAAAGAATGCTTTTGCTTAAAGACTAAAATATGCGGATCGTCGCCATATGATGTTTTTCGTTAAAGACTAAACTATGCTGGTCATCGCTGTTTGATGTTTTTTGTTAAAATAATCTACCCAGCTGGTCATTGCTTTTTTGTTTTAAGACTTAAATTCTAAGTCTCATTGCCTTTTGTTTTGTTTGTGACTATGCCTTATGTGCTTTTTTGTTACCAGCCCAACCTTGTTGTCTTGTTTGCCCTTGTTTAACGGAATATGTTTCCAGCCCTCCCGTATTCCCTGAGGAAATTACCTTGAATCCATGTTTTTGGACTGTGGGAGGAAACCAGAGAACCCCGAAAAAAACCCAAATGGACACAGGGAGAACATGGAAACTCCACCCAGATAGGGATTTGAACCTGAAACCCCCAGCGCTGAGAGGCGAACGTTCTAACCAATAAGCCATACTTAATTGCCAACCCCTAACTTAAGGTTAGGTGTAAAATGCATAGCCTGCCACCAATCTACTCTGCTAGCTGTTTTACCCGCTGTACGCCCGGGCGCGAGCATTTTTACCGGCACGTAAGTCACTCACTGATTTGCTTATTAGGCAAGATAACTTTCTTTAATTCCCTCTTTATTAAAGTTTTCGAGAAGCATAATGGAGTTGCAGGATCACACACATTTAGTCAGATGTTCTGTTTGCTGCTGACGTGCATTGACTCCACTCTACCCGTGAACCAATCGTTATATAGATGACACACACCAAGCTCCTTATTAATTGAGAACTGTTGTTCAAATTAAGCTGGAGCAAAATTAAAACCAGATATGTATGCGGTTTTGAGGAGGTAACTACTAATATCAGAAACACGTTACATGTGTTAATAGTCTGAAAATAATATGCTAAGATAGGAAAAAACAAGTAAACCGAACTTACAGCGCTGTAGTACTTCCGTGTTTACAGAGCCAGCCGGCATGTTTGAACTTCCGGTGTTTATGCACAAGGTTGTACAGTGTTGTGTTAGAGCAGCACCTTCTGGTGTTTCAGTGAATTACTCACATATTTGAAATGCACGCTGCCGCTTGTAAATTAATAAATCCATGCTTTCAGTAGACCTAGCCATTTTTTCGACTGCCCCAGACCTAACTTATTATATAATTTTCTTGTCAGTGTATACTTTTTCTCATTATTATCACGATCCCTTAGCTCTGAGAGGCGATCGTGCTAACCACTAAGCCACCGTGTCGCCCTAAAGCTGTTCTTATGTTTGTAAATTCCCAAAATATTATTAATTAATTTATTTATTTATTCATTATCTTCCATTTACTCCTCTACCAGGGTCGCGGGGTTTTCCCCATGCCCCTAAAATAGATTTGCACACTACCGTTATTCTGGTTAGATCTGTTTGCATGTATTACAGTGCCCTCTAGCGCTTACTACCCCAATGTTAAAGATTCAAACAAGTTTTATTGGCATTAATGTTTTAAAACAATGTTGCCAAAGCAATAAGACAATAAAAAAATATATATCCAATAAAAGTAACACAGTCAATTACAACAAAAAGTGAATAAAGTTAAAAAATATAAGAATAGAAATTTTTATTATCAAATTTTTACCATTATAAAAAACAAACATATATGTATGTTATATACAGGATGTTTACAGTATGTATGTTTATATGTTACTGTCTCTTAGGAGGTGAAGCACTGATATGAACTGAGTAGCGAGTGGTGCTTTCCCCAGTATAACTTGAAATTGTTGCAACTCTGATTTTGTATGATTTGGTAACCGATTATTCAATTTGTAAAAATTCTGATTATTTTAAATGTTGGGCAGTGAAAAAAGAAATGCGTGTTCTACTTTAATTCTTTCCAGGATGCCCCGCCATGGGACACTATTTCACAGGCTCACAAACCTGTCGTGCATTACCTAGCTTTTCCACAAGAGGGCACCGCGGCTCAGACAAATCAGTCCACGGCACACTATCCAGCCCCCCGCCAGAGGGCGCCAACACACCACTGCTGAACAAAACACACAGCGCGCATTCCAGTGGCAAAAGACACAAATCCTGGAAATAGGCAACCCCGAGTAAATGACAAACAAGGTTTGGAAGGCTATCATCTTTAATTTGCCGTGAGACCACCTCCTTTCAGTGGAATAATCAGTTCTCTCACAGACAAGATCGCTGCTCCACTGCAAAGGTTCTCCAGGGAAGAATGTCTCAGGCGCTGGGGAGATACACCCAGGATAGGGTGCCAATCCATCGCTGGGCACACACTCTCACAGCCACACAATATGCAGGCCAATTTGGAGTATTCAATTAACCTTAAATCAATGTTTTTGGAATGTAGGAAACTGGAGAACCCGGAAGAAACCCACGCAGACACGGGGAGGACATGGAAACTCCCAACAGATTGGGATTTGAACGAGAAATCCCAATCGCTGAGATGCAAATGTGCTAACCACTTAGCCGGGATGAAAGCGTGCCTCTTGGAGGTCTCAGAGCACACTCCCATGCTGTGGCTCACCATTGGCCGTAGGTGGATCTACGCGTTCCCACTCTCTGTGTCTATGTTCAGAGTGAGGAAAGAGGGGCTGTCACTCATACTGATAGCTTCAAAGTGTCCCTGGCTCCCAGAAATCATGTTACTTCTCCGTACGCAGCCATGGAAGCTGTCACATTGGTTGGTTGAAGCCATTTTGACAGCGTACTCTGTTAGATGGCTGCCGGTTCCAGCAGGTCTCACAGCACACTCCCACTGAGGCATGCATGCATCCTGGGTGTTCTTTCATAGGGTATTGCTAGAACAGAACTTCTGAGATTTTTGCAAGATTCTTAACGTGACCACATCTGCGGTAGCGCACTCTGTGTTTGGTGTCGCTGCTCCAGTCTATGGGGGTCCATGAGGAGTGGGATTTGCACTGCCTCTAGCCGAGGGAACCATTCTCCCTGGCAACAGACTGGGAAGTTGTCCAGATCTCCCTATAGGTGGATCTCAAAATGACAGGATGAAAGAGAAAGAAAAGTTACAACTGTAACCAGCGTTCTGGTAGAAGTGGGATGATCCACTAAGTGCGCCCCGCTTGCATGAAGCGTGAAGCGTATTCACATGCTGGGGGAGGCGGGGCAGCCTCCCAGCTTTGGTTGCGTGTATTTGTCTGTCAAGCCAGACTTGGTGTAATTGAATCGATCTCTTCACTCGATGATATCAGAGAACCGGGGTTACGATAGTAGCTTTTCATTCTAGGTTTTGAAAGGAAGCCGGTTTGATTCGTACTTAGGACACTGTGTTCAATAAGGAAAGACTTTACATTTTAGTTGTTTTAAAATTCAAGTTGGATGTACTCTGCAGATGCAGATTAATCAAACTTTAAACAACATGAACCCTGTAAGCTCAAGCCATCACACTCTTCTCTTCATCATCATGTTTCTTCAGGTTTATTAACAAATATGATCAAATTGAAAAGGCTTTGGAGATTCCTTTGCAGTCAGCCCTTATCCACTTCCAATGTGATTCAGTGGTATGTATTTTTTTCTTACAAATAATTCTTAAACTGAAAAACCTGGAGCTTATGGTGTGTAGTTGCCATGACGACACCTACCTCAATATGCATGAGGAGGGAGCTGTAACCACAGAGTACCCAATTAGTCCATCTTAAAAAGAAACCTACTATACATTAAATAATGAATAAATGTTAAACAATTAGATCGATTTGCTAAGTATATATGTATACTCAAATGGAATTAATTAATCATAGATGGATGATGCTTTAACAATTGTTTCATTTTGTTAAAAAAAAAAGAATTAAAATCCTCTGGAATTAAGAATTAATTAAAAAAGAAATACAATTGGATTTTAGATCATGTAATTTACAGTTATTAAACACCTGCCTCAGAATAAATCTATTAAATAGTTCTCAGTTTAAAAAAAAAAAAAAAAAGACTATTTACAGCTCGGAGAACTGACAAAAACCCATTTTTCAGCATAAGAGATGTGAGTTAAAACAAAGAAGAGGATTTTTAAATTGGGCATTATGTAGCTGGTAGGTTGTTTTTTTTTTGTATATAGGAATAAAAGATTGACTACTTGGAGCCACGGTGTCAGGGGGGCATGCAGCACTACTGGTTAATTGGTTTATTGTCTCATCACATGCCTTTATTAGTTATAAGTCTCCCCTCCCCTGCGTCTCGTTGGCTTATTGTCACATCATTATCATACGTATTTTCTTTGTTCATTAAATACTTTTGTTATTTTAACCTGATTTCTTTCTCTCTTGCTGCTTTAGGTACACAGGGTGCAGTGTGACCAGGCAGCACTCAGACTGGCTTAACCAACTTTCTCGCTGGATCTTATAATGCCTTGTCTTGTTTCGTACTTCCTGAGCCTGAGCCACTTTTCAAACTTCCACATTTCCCGTGCAGTATGAGTGCTGTGTCTGACTGCATCATCTGTAATGTGTGTGCTGTTTGTGTCCCCAGTGAGAGACCTGTGGGTGTCTTCACCAAGAGCGCTATTTGTGTCCCTAGTATGAGAGCTGTGTGTGTGTGTCCCCAGCATAAGAGCTGTTTCCCCAGGGTGAGAGCTGTGTCTGTCCCCAACATGAGAGCTGTGTCCCCCCCATCGTGAGAGCTATGTGTGTTCCCTGCATGAGAGCTGTGTCCCCCCCATCGTGAGAGCTGTGTCCCCCCCATCGTGAGCGCTGTGTGTGTTCCCAGCATGAGAGCTGTGTCCCCCCAGCGTGAGAGCTGTGTCCCCCCAGCATGAGAGCTGTGTGTGTCCCCAGCGTAAGAGCTGTGTCTGTCCCAAACGTGAGAACTGTGTCCCCAGCGTGAGAGCTCTGTCCCCAGCGTGAGAGCTGTGTCCCCAGCGTGAGACATATGTGTGTCCCCAGCGTGAGAGCTGTGTCCCCAGCGTGAGACCTATGTGTGTCCCCAGCGTGAGAGCTTTGTTCCCAGAGTGAGAGCTGTGTGTGTCCAGCAAGAAAGTGGTGTGTGTCCAGTGAGATACCTGTGCGTGTCTTCACCAAGACAGCTGTGTGAGTCCTCAGCGTGAGAGCTGTGTGTGTCCCCAGTGAGAGAACTGTCTGTCCCCAGCGGGAATGCTGTGTGTGTCCAGTGAGTGAGCTGTGTGTGTCCAGTGACAGAGCTGTGAGTGCTCCCAGCGTGAAAGTTTTGTGTGTCTCGAACAAGAATGTAAATGTGTGTTAACCCAGCAAGATAGCTACTAAGCTATAACTACTAACTGCTTAAGACATTTTTTGTTCCGCAACCCAAGATGACTTTCTTATGGAAAAGCAAGATGGCTTTAATGGGAAACCTTCAAAAGACTTTTTTTGTTGCAATGCAGGATGATTTTCATGCCCCACTTCTTGACGGTGTGGACTTGGACTCTAGGCCCCAGGACCATAAAAAGAGTCTGGCTGATTTATCGCAATGGTATGCTCTCTGATCAGTCAGCCATAGAGCGTGGGTTTGATCCCCCAGACATACACATCCAAACACAACTCATGCACATACAAGGAATACAAACATATTGGAGTTTTAAGGTTCTCCTCACATCCAAAAACATGGATTGGCTACTCTAAATTGTCCCTCTCTAATGCCCCTATATAATGTGTGTCTGTCTGAGTAAATGTTTGCCCAGCAATGGGTTGGACCCTTCGATTAGGCATGGGGAACCCAACCGCAACCCTTTAGAGAATTAAGCAGACGGTAATAAAATGAGATTAATGCCTTATTTCAGGCAGTGCATCACACAAAAGTCATATGAAAATGTCATTTTCTGCTTTTCTGTTGCATTACATTTAATTAGTGTTTTCATGATGACAGTATCATAGTTAGTGTAATGTTAGAGACAATTACAATTTCTCCACACACAGAAAAAAATATATTTTAGAACTTCCTCTTTTTTCTGTTCCCAATATTTTCTCACAATTAACCCTGATTTAATCATGTTTGTCTTCGTACTGTCATTAAAACCGAAAACAGGAAAGCTCCTTTATGAGAAACAAACCACAGTGTCTATATTTTCAGCATTTTATCATGATTTATTATTACATTTTGACCTGGTTGTCACTGCAAGATGGAACAATTTCTATAGATAGCATCAGCTCCAATTAATTGTTTGTAGCTATGGTAACTGTGGATACACATCTTAACATTTTTGTTTTCAGATATTTACCTGACCTTGTGAAAACAGTGCTGCTTTAATGATGCCACTCTTTTTCAAATTAAATGCTGACATATATACACTTACACGTTTAATAGGTGGACACTGTGTACTTTATTAGTAGACAAGTGGGTATTTCAATCATATCCTGTTGTATTAACTTGTATTAGCTGAAGATAATGAATGAATGAGGTGAGTGGAAGCTCAGTGGTTAGGGTGTTGGACTACCAATCATAAGATTGTGGGTTCAAATCCCAGGTCCACTGAAGTTACCAATGTGGGTCCTTGAGCAAGACCCTTAACCCTCATTGC
>JAOUQT010163194.1:0-18421 GCA_025769995.1 Xyliphius kryptos
AGAAAAGGTGTGTGGTCACCACCTGCAGAAGCACTCCTTTATAGGGGGGTCTTGCTAAGTGCCTCTCATTTCTACCTATTGTCTGTTCCAGTCGCACAACAGCAAGTGAAATTAATTCACAATCAGTGTTGCTTCCTAACTGGACAGCTTGATTTCACAGAAGTGTGGTTTACTTGGAGTTTCGTTGTGTTGTTTAAATGTTACCTTTATTTTTTTTGAGCAGTGTATAATAGCAGCACTTTAGACAATTATACTGTTTTGTAGGATTAGGCTAGGACTTTAACAGTTCCAGCAAAACTGCTCCTTGCACACAAAAACAATTTCAAGAAAGAGCTGGTTTATTGAAGTTGAGACACCGTTCTCAGATTACAGACAGAAACAAAACTTTTCATCTTCGACCCTGAATTTAAAAGTGAAAGTCCAACATGCTCATATAGGTGTGATGTTTAGGTAGAATTCTCGGCTGTATACCACACTTTTGATTTAGGCCTTTAGTGACAAATAAAAGCTCTGTGAATAAAGTGCTTTGAAAATGGTCAAATTACTAGACACCTTCTGAATTAAATGTACACACATGCAAAACTGTGTGTATGTATACATGTATACATATACTATATGGACAAAAATATTTAGATGCACCTTTGAAACACTGACTTCAGATGTTGCATTTAGTCCCATTGCCACAAATGTATAAAAAATCCAGCAGGATGCCATGCATATTAGACAGTTATATGCCTGTAATGTTCATTCTTTGGAGAAGGTCTTTTTATGTCCCAGCATATTTAGGTGAGTCATGACCTCAACTTCATCAAACACATAGATTAAATAGAGCTCTTTAACAAGGGCTCTTTACCCCAAAATCAGAATCTGAACACTTTAAAGCTCTTCTGGATAAATAAGCAGAAATTACCACATACACAATCTAAAATTTATAAAAAGCTAGAATCTCTGTAGAACGGGATGTTATAAAAACACCAGTAGGAATAATGTGTAGATGTTCTGATATATTTGTCCATATAGAATTTGTATTAATGTTTTGATTTTTATATCACCGTTCTGAAAGGTAACCGTGTAAGCGGTGCTCCATCTGCTGTCTCTGTGGGAGTGCATGCAGTGATGACATCATACTGGTGACCTCACAGCTCATCATGTGTCTGGGTGTCGTCTGTCTGCAGCTGCAGCTCATTTGCTGTGATTTTTCCATCTTTGTTTTGATCCTGATTGGCAAACATGTCTTTGATGATGACATCACTGTCCATGTTAGGATGGAGGCGACCTCTGCCCTCTGACACTTGCAGTCTAATGAACTCACTGAACTAAAGATAGAGAAAAATTTTAAGGGACAGGTCATTATACTGTATAAAATCACCTGGCTTTATGCTACAAAACAAATTGGTCTAATAATATAATATTTGTCTAAATTAATATAATATAATAAGCCCTGTCCTGGGTGTATCTGCCCAGTGCCCAGGATGTTCTCCCCTGGATGGGCATGGGGAGCCCAACCGCGTCCCTTTGAAAAATAATGGATTAATTTTAATGATAAAGTTTGGACAAGTTTGGTGGGCCATTTAAAAAAATCTAAGCGTGCATCTGGCGCGCTGACCATAGTCTGTCCACCCCTGGGTTAGCACATCTGCCATTCAGTTCTGGGGATTCAGGCTAGAATCCTGATCTGAGTGGAGTTTCCATATTCTCCTTATGTCTGCGTGGGAATTCTTTGGATCCTCCAGCTTTCTCCCACAGTCCAAAAATATGTATTCCAGAAAAATTGGCTGCTCTAAATTGCTTCATGTTATAAATGATAAGGTTTATAATTTTTACTAAACTTTGAATTTAATTCGACCAATTTGATATAAAGATCGCTTTGTAAAACTTTTTGTAATATACAAACAGATATGTTTTTATATATTACATAAATAAAAGATGAATAATACAAATTATAGTATTTTTTAATTATTAATTACCTCTTCCAATGGAACCTCTCCATCGTGGTTGAGATCCATGTATTGAAAAAGAGGACTGGGTATGTCATCAAGCCAGATGAAAAGGAAGCCCTGAGGAACACCTTTATACAACTCCATCAGTTCCAGATTGAACAGTAACACTGCATTCGCTGGCACTAACGACCCTGCAATTATATAAATACACGTAAAGGGCGACCGAATGTTTTAGAGGCAGCTGTGAGTCAGAAAGTTAGGAGGTATTTTAAGTGGCAGCGAAAATTTAGTAAGCAGATAAGATTTCCCGGGCAACAAAGGATTAGAGAAGGAGAGTCATATCAGAAGATCAGAATGAAAGATCAATTCTTATAATTCCCTCTTTAAATAACGGCACATGTTTTACACATCTTAAATTCGGCTACCGACCATACATTTGAGAATTAAACTTTTTTTAATGTGAGGATTCTAAACTATACACAAATGTCTGACCATAACAAATGGTTTTTAAGCTGCACGAGTCAGGAAATAATACAAGAAAATAGACAAACGGGTAAAATATATACAAAATAATTTTAAAAAATGCTGGAATAAGACATGTTTCTTATCACAAACTCGATCCAGAATAAGAAAGACCTAGTGAAAAAAAAATTCTCAAAGCTCACAGATGCACGTATAAATCAGCACTGCTCCATAACTATAATAAGAGTCTATATTTAAAACTATAAAATGTTCAAGAGGTTTAAAAAAAGACCTGCTGTCAAGGACCAACACGCATAAATCACAATTTCTGTATAAAGAATGACCTTAGACCACTTAAAATTAATTTATTATAAATCATTTTTTTATATTACAAAAGGTTTAACTAATTTAACAAATTACAGATTGAAGCTTTTATCATATTTTTTCTTTTGTTAATGTCTTCATTTTCATAAACTGAGGTGAGTATGAATTCAGATTCTTAAACATGTATTACTTTACCTTCTTTGTTTCCATGTCCAAGGTGGGGTGGTACAATGACTTCCCTCTTCTCCCCCACACACATTCCCTTTAACCCCTCATCCAGCCCTGTAATGACCTCTGCCTGACCCAACGTTGCCCGTGCAGGACTGCCCAAGTCATAACTATAGAAAACCATGAGCATTAGTAAAGCAACAGTGTTGTATATACTGTAAATTGTAGTATCACACTGAATATGTAAAACCCTATTTCAGAAATGGTTATGATTGCAGGTGTTATGACTGCAGCAATAAGGTGATACAAGAAATGCATTATTGTAAACAAACCATGAAAAAGATGTATTGTTAGGCACGACACGAAGCAGAGTACAGTAACACCTCTTACCCGTGACTTGTAACAATAATGCATGACCTTAAGAGTCTTATTGCTTTAAAAAAAACAGTTACAAACACACTATAAAAAAACAAAGTTGATTTATAATTGCATTTATTGAAAGCAAAATCTTTGATAAACTGATCTTCTGCAATGTAATCTAGTCCGTTTTTTAAATTGAACTCTAATCGCTGAGTAACAGGTTTCCAGTTTCTTTAACAATCAAATACAGAACGCATTTAAATTATGATTATTTATTGCTGTAGTTTGCATTGTGTATGTTTCCTGCAGTCGTGTAGACTGTGTATTGCTTTAATTAAATGGCACACTATAATAAAAACAAGGTTTAATTCATAAATACATTTATTCTTAATAAACTGGTCTTCCGCCAAGAAATCTATTCAGTTTTTAAAATGAACACTGATCACTGAGTAACAGGTTTCTGGTTTCTATTAACATTCAAAAACAGCAAATTTTAGCCAAATTACAGAACACGGTTTATAAAAAATATTGGGAAATAATGTATTGTATGTCACACATTGATACGAATGTAAACAAATGGCTCAGCCAATCAGATTTAATGACTGGAACTACCTGTTTTATAAATAAAAAATATCGATTTGCGGTTGTTAGTCACGTAGATTGAGAATGTTTACAGTTGTTTTGTTGTTGATTACTGCATTAGTTTAGTGTGTGTATTGTGGTTGTTTATTGTGATATATTGCAGTTGTTTTAGATTGTAGATTGTAGTTTTTGTGGTGTTGTTTATCAATGTCAAGTGTGTTATGATTGTTTATTGTAGTTGTGTATGTATAACCGTTTTTGTAGTTATGCAATGCTCTTACGATGAATACAGCCGAGTTCCATCCAGCAGTGAACAGTTATAATGGTAGATGACCAGGTCATTTGAGGTGCTGGTGTCATTGCAGTGCAGAGGTTTGTGGGTAATCAAAATGTCCACCAAGTCATTCGGGTTGTGGAAGTCAATAATGTGCAGATCAAATATCAACACTGCTGAGGCAGGAATGATCCCACCTGACGACGACATCCCATACACAGAAATTTTTTTCAAAACCATTCTGACATTATTTTAAAGAGAGTTGCGAATACTTAATTCCCTTAATGCCATTACCTGTTCCGCTTTCTCCGTAGGCAAGGTGTGGAGGTACAATCACTCGCCTCTTTTCACCTAAACACACTCCCTGCAGTGCTTTATCCATCCCGGCAATCACATGACCCATCCCAATGTAGGTGTTGTACGTGCTGTTGCGCTTATAACTGTATGTTAAAAAGATCCTTAAGAACTGCTGTACCATTTATCACTATCATCAAAACATACACATACGTACATACTACTGACAAACACCGGGCCAGTGTGCAAAGCCCTAAACATTGTATTGACATCCAACAGGACTAAATACACACCAACACCACAATATACTATTCTGTTCAGTTCAGGCTGTCATTACATTCATTAGACATGGTGTTACTGATCCCACTTCAGCAGTAACACATTACAAATTCTACCTGAACATATCAGGCTGTGGTAACATTCATAGTCCAACATTACACATTATTTTGACACCCACAGCATATCATTTCCCATGTTAATGACACCCATCAGGCTGCTACTGATAATATCTTAACATTAAACATAATTTAGAATAACAATACTTTGGTAATGCAATGGGAAATTTGAAGTTGCACTATTATTATTAAGATAGTCAATTAAGAGCTCAGTGGTAGTGTGATGAGCTAACAATCTGAAGGTTGTGGGTTCAAATCTCTCTGAAATTACCACTGTGGGTCATTGCTTCAGGGTTCTATATAAACCCTGTGTTCTGACCCCAACCATCAAGTTGGGATACCTTTAAGTCACGCTGGATAATAAAATGAATAAGAGGTGTTGTTAGGCACAATGTGTAGCAGAGTACAGTTACACTTCTTTACCGTGTTTTATTTACAATAATGACCGATAAATGTGTTTATTAAAATTAACACTTTTAACAAACTGGTCTTCCGTGATGTAATCTAGTCCGGTTTTTAAAGTAAATGATAATCGCTGGGTAACAGGCCTTATAATATTATGATAAAAAATTACATTGAATTCAGCTAGAGAAGTATTAAAGATGCCTGACCTGGAGTCGAAGGTGGTTCCATCACGAAACGTTCCATTGTAGTGATATCTTATAAAGTCACCCTTTTTTGTCTTTCTTTTACACGGTTGTGGAATGAACAAAACCTCCACCTCAATATCATCCTTCACATTGAACACGTCGATGAGCATCACGTCGAACACCACCGTCGCATAGGATGGTACTTTCCCTAAACCAAGCACAAACACAGGTACAGCTTGCTGAATTATAATTATTCTTATTATAATTATCATTGTGAGGTTTTAAGTACCATATCCTTTTTCTCCATAGGCCAAAAATGGAGGGATGATGATGGAACGTGTTTCTCCCACACACATTCCTATCAGCCCCTGCACAATTCCACGGATCAGGTGATCTTCATTAACATATGTGTCATACGTCATGTTCCTGCCGTACCTGTGTTAGACACCGGTGACGTGTTAAATAACAGCAACAGGAATTGTATTGTTTATGTGTGTTTTAACTCAGTTTTGACTCGGTACCTGGACTCGAACTGTGTTCCATTAATTAACGATCCATTATAATGGTATCGTACAAAATCACCCTGCTGAACCAAGCGACGACAAAATATTGGTTTAAAGAGTGAACGGGAATCGACAGTGTCGTCTTTATTCCAAACATCCAGCAAAACGACGTCAAACACTAGAGTTGCACCTGGAGGGATTACTGTACCTATGAGATAAAGAAGAAGACAGCGTGAAAAGTAACACAAGGTTACTGTGTTGTTTTTAAATATTAACATTTAAAGTTAAAATTCTTTTATTATAAAATAGTAAAGCAGGTAGTGCTGAGCTGTTTGTACAGCCATGACATTATTCACAATAATGCACACCTCTGACTGCTTCACATTCGTATCATCAGTGCGTACAACATACATTAGTTTCCAGATGTTTTTTTCTAAACTGTGTTTGGTAATTTGGCCACTAGATGGTAGTATTTGATTGTTAAAGAAGCCAGAAACTCAGCGATTCTCAGCGTTTATTTTTTTAAACCAGAGTAGATAACATCGCGAAAGACCTGTTTATTAACAAATATGCTTTAAATAAATGTATTTATGAATCATCCCTTGTTTTTTAAGATCGTGTGTCATAGTATGCTTCAGATCGTGCCTAATTACACCTCTTTCCCATGTTTTATTTACAATAATGCACGCCCTCTCTGGCCTTACTGCTTCTTAACATCCTGGCAGGACTGCAAACACATTGGTCTAATAGAAATCAGATTCAGTTCATCGGATCAGAGTGTGTGGTATGAACAAAAATTTACCGTTAGTACAGTATATAATAAAGCAATTAGACACAAGAGGGCGTGCATTATTGCAGATTACAGTTAGTGCCTCATTGCTTTTATAGCACAGTTACAAAGACACTACAATATATTATTAATAATGTCACGTCAGGGCAAACGGCCAATCAGATATACTCTAGTTATAAAGCATTTCACTGTATATATTTACCAGCTCCAGAGACGCCGTATCCCAAATGAGGAGGGATGGTGATCTTTCTTTTCTCATTTACACACATTCCCAGCACTCCTTTGTCCAACCCTGGAATCACCTTGCTGTCCACTCCAACTTGTCCTACGAATTCCTTACCCTTCTTTATACTGAAACCAAAATACAAAACAATATTTTTATATATATAATGTCGAAGACAGTGTTTGATGTTCTACAGTGTATGTATGCTCCTATTGCACACATTGCTTCGATTACAACAGATTTTAACATACTCTTCTGGACTCTATGGAGAATTATATAATCATTACAACCACCATGAAAGTAAAAAAGTAAATTACTGTGATCTATTTTACCTACTGGGCTAACACAGAGGAATCTGTCCTCCAAATTTTACCCATCCGTGCAGTAAAAATACACCTATACACACTACTGAAGTGAGAACAGTTTTCCAGGGCGATGGGCAGCCTTGTATTCAGTGCCCGGCGAGCAACTGGGTTTAGGTGTCTGTGTGAGTTTTCCCTGGGGTCTGAGGTTTTCTCACACATTTCACATGTTGATAGGTAGTGGAGACACTAAATTGCCCTATGCAATAGTTGTATACTTATTACTCTTAGTGCCAGTCCCAAGCCTCATGTTCTCCCCGTGTCCATGTGGGTTTTCTCCCAGTTCTCCGGTTTCTTCCCACAGTCCAAAACAATGATACAAACTGAATTGGCTACTCTAAATTTCCCGTATATAAAATCGTTCCTATATAGGGTGTGTGTATATTTGTGTGAGTAAGTGTATGCCCAGAAATACTGTAGATAAACACCCTGCCTTGGATGTATTTGCGCCCAGTGCCCAAACAGTTCTCCCCTGGAGGGGGGTGGGGGGGTGCCCTACACCTTAGTAAAGGATTTATATAACAATAAGACACAGGGCATGTCCTGGGAGTATTTGCCCAGCGCCTAAGACGTTCTCCGCTGAATGAGCATGGGGAACCCCCCACAACCCACATAGGGGATTAGGCAGAAGATAATGAATGAATGAAAAATGCATTTGTTAATCAAACCTTGTTTTTTTTTTAAATAGTGTGTTTGCAACCATGTTATAAAAGCAATAAGGCACTCGGGGTTGTTCATTAATCCTGAGAAAGAGGCGTAACTGTACTCCGCTCTGCATCGTCCCAACACCTTTCCTGTGATTTATTCATAATAACGCACTCCCTCTTGTACCTTTTTTCTTTAGTATATCATACATTCATAGGAATGTAAAGCAATCAGAGGTGTGTATCATTAATCAATAATGATGTCAATAATGTCACGGTTGGATGAACGGCTCAGCCAATCAGATTACAGGACCGGAAGTCTTTGTTTTCTAATAATGATTAGTACTTTAATTAGTAGTTAATGAGATTAGATGATAGTGTGTCTCACCTGGAGTCGAATATTTTGCCATCAGGGAACGATCCGGTGTAATGATACCGAACATAATCTCCGATCTGAACCTCTCTGCCACATCGGCTCGGTAATGAATATCGATTGATGATCAGATCTTCTATCGGACTGGATACGCACACAGCGCACGCACAGCAAAAACACAGCGCATACAAAGTACCTTTAACCTCCATCACCTTCAGTACAACGGATTAAAGCCTAATACTGATAGTTTACCCGGAAAAGTACCGATTCATCACAAACCCTCGCAGACTTTCCACAAATGATCATATAACCTCCATAAGGCCTCAAAGATCTACTTCAGTTAACCGACATACATTCTCCTGAAAGTGCAGTGATAAGAGAACCGAATGAGAAACAACGGTAATTAAGTGTGTGTGTGCGTGTGTGAGCGTGTGTGATGGTTCCGCCTCTTTCTGCAGACGTGTTACATCCGAACTTCTGCACAACCATCAGTTTTCTTCCTGCTGTTATTCTCCTGAGAGACAGACGTCCATAAGAGGTTCAGCAGTTAGAAAACTCACATCTGCAAACCCTTTAAGATTTGTAAATCTTTTGTAATAAAACTTTATTAATGCTCAGTTACACCCAAGTTAAAGGGAACACCGTATTGCCGCTTTTAAATAAGCACAGCTGGAAAATTCCCTCAGGTCCTAAAGTCCTTAGATTTACTTACTCAGCGTTCCTACCCTGAAAACTGACTCCGTTGTTTATGCAGGGAGGAGAGGTTCAAAATTTTACACGCCAGTTAAAACCCCTCAACCCCCTTGAATGATGACTCCGACAATATATATATTTATATATAGGTCATAAAATTCAGGTAAAAAAAACATTATTAAACAAATTCGCAGGGGCTGCTAAATTTCTTCTGGGATAAATAAAGTATTTCGTCCATCTGTCCGTCACACCCTCACAAACACTCACTATATGGGGCGATTTAGAGCATTCAATTTACCTTGAATCCATGTTTTTGGAATATGGGAGGAAACCGGAGACACAGAGAGAACATAGAAACTCCACCCAGATCGGGCTTCGCACCTGGAATCCCCAGCGCTGAAAGGCAAACGTGCTAACCACCAAGCCACCCTAGTTTTAGTCATGTGTATTATATTATTTATTGTCTGAGAATTGATTAATTTATTTATTTATTAACTTCCACTTAATCCTGTACTAGGGTTGCGGAGGGTGGGGTGGGTCCTATTCCCATCATGGGGAGAACTTCTCGGGTGGAAACCGGAGAGCCCGGAGGAAACCCACACGGACATGGGGAGAACATGGAAACTCCACCCAGATTAAGATTCGAACCGGGAATCCCTTGCTTGTACTCATCTTTATTTGAAAAAAAAAAAAGCCACAGAGAGGTACGCGTCAGACAGTGTCGGTGCTGTGGTAACCACAATTTGTTTACCGGCTAGCTTTCTTGATTTTTGTTATGATGTTCAGAGGCAAAATAGGAAAACGCAAACCTAACCCTTAAATGTGAATTTTTGTTCATTAAGCACAAGTATCTCAGTTTCTTTAAATAATTGTTATTAAGTTCACGTTGCATGCATAGGGATGTTCAAATGTGTTTTTGAATGTTATTTTTCCAAAATAAATTCGTTCGGAGGGCGGCACGGTGGCTTAGTAGTTAACACATTCGCCTCTCAGCGCTGGGGATTCCCGTTTTAAATCCCAATCTGGGTGGAGTTTCCATGTTCTCCCCCTGTCTCTGGGTTCTCCGGATTCCTGCCACAGTCCAAAAACATGGATTTAAGGTAAATTGAATGCTCTTAATTGCCCCTTATAGTGGGTGTTTGTGTGTGTATGGCTGTGTGAGTGAGTGTGTGCCTAGCGATAGATTGGATGGGCATGACGAACTCCACCGTGACACTCGTAGAGGAGTAAGTGGAAGATAATGAATGATAATGAATGGTTTGTATTCTACAAAAGTGGGTCTCGAATGAATGACCATAACAACATTAGAGTGGTAGAAAGGTGGTTAGGACACTGGACTATCAATCAGAAGTTGATTCGAAATCCCAGGTCCACTGAAGTTACCAATGTGGGTTCTTGAGCAAGACGCTTAACCCTAATTGTTTTGGTTGTTCTGATCCCAACCAAGTCCAACCAAGTAGGGATATTTGGATAAAGTGTCAACTAAGTACCTAAATGTAAATGTAATGTGAGCCCCGGGCAGAGACCAGATGAGAACCCCTGCTTTAAATTGTGCCCAGTTTTTAAAACGTGTTGTGACAAATTTTGAACCTTTCATTGCTGCATATACATGAGTCCGTGCCGGGGAGTTTTAGGACCCGGGACGTGCGCTCCCGCACTGCCCCAAAACTTTAAAACTTGCTCTTGCCAGATTCCCTGCCTCCTCATCTCCTCACACTCCGCTGTTAAGAGCTACGTGCAGGCGCTCATGAGTGCGTGTTCGCGGTGACCGCGCGGCAGACTGATGGGGAGACTGATGGCTGCAGGTTCGGCTGTGTGCGCGCTCTTGTGCGCGCTGCTCCTTGGGGTCCCGCCGCACAGCCGCTGCGATGAGGGTCCCGGTCCGGACGTGGAAGCAGGAGCGGGGCAGCACGAGCTCGGGACCCCACTCGACACGCTGTACGGGAACGCGATGGAGGAGTACGGCGCGAGCAACTGGGCAGAGAGCGCGCGCCTCCTGGAGACGAGTCTCCGCATGTACCGCGCTCTACGCGAGAGTGAGGCCCGGTGCGCGTTCACGTGTGCGCCGGACCGGGGCGAAGCCTCAGGTACCGACTCAGACCCTGGCTCGGGCACGAGCATGCGCGTGATCAAACACATCCTGACGCGCGCCGCCTGCATCAAACGGTGCAAAGCGGAAGAGCCGGTGTTCGCTTTGACGTACCCCAAAGAGGAGACTCTGTACGCGTTCAGCGCCAGGAGCCCGTACCGTTTCCTCCAGTATGCTTATTTTCAGGTAACAAACACACACACACTCTCTGGACAGGTAGTGGAAATGTGGTTAGTGCCACGTCCACAAGTTACCCCCACCCGAAGACCCCACTCACCTCCCTCTGCTGGAATTCTCACCTCGGTGTGAGAGGTCAGCATTCATTCATTCATTCATTTATTTGTTTTAAAGCAAGTGAGACCATGTGAATCGAAAATATAGCTGTTTTCTGTTTTTAAATAGAAATATGTTTATAAGGAGGTTGTTGGTGCTGAATATGAAAACAAAACTTCAGAATCAACAAAAAAAAAATTGGGACTGTAGAAGTCCACAGGGACAAAGTGCTAAATGTAAATAAAGTATTCTATCTGTCTATATTAAGTAATCTATACAGCTCAAAAAACTCAAAATCTGATAAGATATATATGCCTTTATTAATCCACAATTGGGAAACATTCTCAGCAGCAAAGTGACAGTAATTGGGAAAGTTAAAAAGATACATTCATTTATTCATTCATTATCTTCCGCTTATTCCTTTATGCGGGGGGGGGTTCCCTGGTTCCCCCCATGCCCATCCAGGGGAGAACGTCTCGGGCGCTGGGCAGATACACCCAGGACAGGGCGCCAATCCATTGCTGGGCTCTCACTCACTCACTCACAGGCCATAGGGGGCAATTAAGAGCAGCCAATTTACCTTAAATCCATGTTTTTGAATGAAACTCACCCTCCGTGGGGCTCCAGAGTAGCGTTTATTATAGTCCCTAATGTGATCCAGTAACTCGCGTTCCCTGTGGTCTGATCTGCTCTCGTGAAAGAGGTGGTCCATCACACTGACCTGAAGGAAGAGCCAAACACCAAAATACAGAATAAAATAAACTAATACATCAAACATACTACTGCGTAATATAGTCTACGGACTGGACAATCTGCTACCTTCTGTCTGCACAGAGGACAACTGATGGCATCGAACCAGCAGCCATGTTTCCAGTAGGATATGAGACAAGGTGCTGAGGAGAGACAGAGAACATCTTAAATTAATAAATAACAGAAAACTCTGTTATTAAAAAAACTTTAAATATAATACAATATATAAGTTGTGTAGAGTGGCATAGTGGGTAGGATGTCCGCCTCTCACAGCTGGGAATCTGTGTGGAGTTTGCATGTTCTCCCAGTGGCCGTGTTGGTTTCCTCCCACAGTCCAAAAGCATGGATTTAAGGTGAATTGAATGCTTTAAATTGCCTCCACATATTATGTGTGTGTGATTGAGTGTGCCCAGGGTCTCATTGGCACCCTGTCCTGGGTGTATCTGCTTAGTGCCTACAACGTTCTCCCCTGGATGGATATGAGGAACCCTGGAAATTCTGGAATCCTTGAAATTTAAATCACTGATAACTTAATCCTCTTTTTAACTTAAACTAAACCCATGGAGGACAGAATGGTGGCTTAGTGGTTAGCATGTCCACCTCTTAGCGCTGGGGATCCAGGTTCAAATACCAATCTGGGTGGAGTTTGCATGTTCTTTCTTTGGTTATGTGAGTTTCCTCCCACAGTCCAAAAACAGATAATGAATAAACCCATAGAGGCACAGATGGGGATTGCCCCACCGGGAATCAAACCCGGGACCTTCTTGCTGTTTATATATGTAGTTTATAAAGTTGAAGTTACATACACACTATAAAACACCGCCCTGCATTTTGAAAGCGTCTGAATGAATTGTGTTACAGTGTGGTGAACCAAACATGAGCATAAATCAAACTAACTTCAGATAAATTGTCTGACATCCAGCTGAACTATTGGACACGTGCTTTTTCTTTATCTCGGGTCAAACAGCTATCATACACTGCAGAGGATGTGACCAGTGTGAACAGTTCATATGGGCACGACTGACCTCCCAGACTATGGATCTGCACTAAACACCAACTACAACCCGACAACTAATCGGAATATAACGGTTCTACATATCAGTATGCAGGAGTTTAAACACAGTAAATTAATAAATCAAGCGGGTTTACTCAACTTTTTAAGTATCAAGGGTTTGGTAACGGGGCTACACGGGGGCTTGTCCACGTGGGTTTCCTCCGGGTTCTCCAGTTTACTCCCACAGTCCAAAAACATGGATTCAAGATAAATTGAATGCTCTAAATTGCCCTGTAAAGTGTGTGTTCTTGTGTGGGTGTATGATCCCAGCAACAGATTGGCACCCTGTGCTGGTTGTATCTGCCAAGCGCCCGAAACATTCTCCCCTGAATGAGCGTGGGAGCCCCCCCACAAGCCTAGTGGAGGTTTAAACAGAAGATAATAAATAAATGAATGAATAAAATTTAACCAGATTTAGTAACATATACATAAAATTAACTTTGTAAAAAAACAGTTTAGACCAGAGATGAGCAGACTACGGCCCGCGGGCCAGATGCGGCCCATTAGGCTTTTTAATCCGGCCCGCTGAAGTTGTCCAAACTGTATAATCAAAATATTAACTCTTCCTTGCATTCATTTTCCCTGCTATGCCTGCGTTTCCCCAATAGATGGCATGATCCACGGGTGAGGTGTTACATTATACTTATACACTTTTTGAGCTCTTTTGTAAAACTGAGCAGAGCAAAGAAATGTGGACGGTCTGTGCCGAGTGTTTAATAAGTTGTGGACAACACACAATTTTTTTGGAAGTCCCGTCTAATGTCTGTTGTGTTTTCAAAGAATACAAAATAAGTTGTTATAGCACGAAGCAACCAACTAGCTTGGTCTGTCAAATTTTAGATCCCGTTGTGAGTTACCTGATTTAGACTGTGATTGAATAATCAGGTCACAGTAGCTGAAGGAACTAATAATACTGGGTTAGAAGAGTTAAATCTTTAAGACAAACACACCGACTGCTGGGAAGGAAATGGATCTGAGCCTTTCCTTCTGTACTTTGAACGTCTGGAGGATAAATAGGCACCGGACCCCCTGACACTCACATCGGTCAATCAAATTCTACAATAAATCCAAATCTCATACATCATGAGATCACCAAATACAGCCACAGAATCCATTCTAGACATCAGTTCAGTAATGCGCTTATTAATCCTGTAAATGTTTAATAGACGGCCTGGTGGCTCAGTGTTTCTGTAGATGTTCAGATTTAAAGACATGACGATCATTAAAAGGGGACCGTAGAAACTCTGCTCCACACCAACCAATCTGAAGTCTTTTTTGTAACCGCTGCCATTTTATTGGTGGAAAATGAGACCATTATTGCGAACACTCTCTCTTTCTGCTGCATTCTCATTCTCTCTCTATTTTTTCTCTCTTGCTCATATACACACACTGTCTCTTTTCGTCCCAGGTATACATCCACACACTCTCTCTCTTTTGCTCTATTTTCTCAGTACAAGCAGTAGAAATCCTTGTTGCTATGGTAACAGTTAAATATTAAAGTGTCATATATATATATATATATAGGTCATGTGACTTGAATGAGACGGTCTGCTCTGCTAGCTTTGACTCACTCTGAGATCAGATCATGTCCTGGGTCTGTATACAATAACATATATACAATATATATACTGTACTATATATACGGATTACTGATGATTATCTTAGCAAATGAGGACATAATCCAGTACCGATAGCCTCCATCATTAGCCACATCATAACTACTCACCACAGAATTGATGTCCGCAGTTCGTCTGTACAGGAAAGTGGGATGTGTGTAAACACACAGGACAGTGGAGGTCCATGGTGCCTGAGAAAGAGAACAAGGACTTACGTGACTGACACACAGATAAAAAATATTATTCATGACCTATGGCATGTGGACTTATGAGTTACTAACAAATGTGTTAGGCATTAAATATGTACGTATATCCGTCTCTGTGACACTGTGTGTATGTATAAATAGCACAAACCAATCTCTCCTGAAAGGTTAAGAATCTAATGTACACTTTAAAAAACAAACAATTCTTTCCACATGCCGTAAGACCGCTGAACTCTAAATAAATGCTGCTCCTTTAACGACCCCATACATTTTATACTGTGAAATACATTATAACTGTAACTTGCTGCTGTACATATTTGTTGATATACACAGTACAGGCCAAAAGTTTGGACACACCTTCTCAATCAATGCATTTTCTGTGTTTTTACAATTATTTACATAGTAGATTCTCACTGAAGGCATCAAAACTATCAATGAACACATGAGGAGTAAAAAAAACCTGAAAACATGTTTTATATTCTCGAATATAAAACTTCAAAATAGCCCCCCTTTGCTCTGATTACTGCTTTGCAGACTGTTGGCATTCTCTCAATGAGCTTTAAGAGGTAGTCACCTGAAAACCATTTCAGGTGTGCCTATAAGGGTTAATTAGTATAATTAATTAGAATGCCAACAGTGTGCAACAATAAAAAAAATATAAAACTTTTTCATTTATTTCACCTTATTTTTGTTAAGTACATAACTCCTCGTATGTTCATTCATAGTTTTGATGCCTTCAGTGAGAATCTACAAAATCATCTGACACACTTTAATTAATTGTGAAATGAAGAATATTATTTTTGAATTGCATGACTGCATGAAATTTGCAAGTGATCCTTTAAAAGTGAACTTTTAAGCGGTAGTGTATGTCAACTCTGTCCTCAAACTCTTGTGTGTAAGATGTAATAATCAGTCTAAAAGCTTTAGCTTGGATCGCGTGAACTAGTTCTGCTGCACCCTGCTGTGTGTGACCTGTACAATACAGTGGCTCTGATGTCCAGACTTTCAATGACCTTCCTCATTCTGCATCTGCAGCAAGTCAGAATGATAACGTAAGAAAAGATGCAGAATAAGAACGTTCATTCAAAGTCATTAATATAGCCATTTTTATTTAAAGGGAGACCTGACGCTGTAATTAAAGGATCTAATTCTTATACGATCTCTTAAATCAAGTCAAAAAATATATTTTACGTTGTTCTAGTTTTAGTTTGTTCTTGAAAGCATTACACAGGACACATGGCAGCACGATTAAACTTGATTAATTGCTCAGATGTTAAGAGCTGTGTATTAAAGCTGTAGTAGATAAATACATTAGATGACACTGAAGCAGGATCTGTTATTTTAATTAAACCTAAAGCAACAGTTTGCAAAATGATAAAATGCTGGTATTTTTTACACCAATTCTGCCGACTTCATCACTTACTAAACAAAAGAAGAGCCGATAAATCAAACTCCTACCTGGTGTGTGTTTGTGTGTGTGTGGGTTGAGAACGGTGTGTATACACACAGACCCTGTTCGAGCAGAGGAGGAAGAGCAACAGCTCTGGCTTCCTGAGCAAACGCCATAAATTTGACAAGTGAGTCAATCATTAACTAAGTGACTAAACCATAAAAACTATTACTTTTACATAAACATAACCTACCGTCTTGTTTGCCGCTAAATATATAAAGGCATACAGTATATTAAATTAAAAATGTGACATATTCTGTGCTGTACTGATTATTCAGGACATAATAAGCATTCTGTTTAAATTATGGGAGCACATGATCACACTCTCACCCACTTACATCAATACGTTTAAAACTTAAAAGGTCAGGCTGACCGGCCAGGCACTTCCAGTAAGTTCAAAGGCTTTTAAAGGGACTGGTTTATGGAATGTGGTGCCCAAAACACACCATATCGTTATGATGGCAAGGACACAGTGACACGCCCTAAATCAAGCTACGAGGTGAGCAGTTGATGGCTTGCTAAAGATAACTAACCTAAAGCCCTTTTGGCCACTTCTTGTCGGTCGCAAAGAGTATATAAACCCTCACAGGATTCCAAAAAGGAAATAAGTCAAATTTCATGGTGATTGACGCAACGGTGTGGATTTGTAGAAAGAACACACACATTACATCGTCCTGTATAGAAGTGTTTTAACACAATGTCATTGTGAGTTGTGGTCCATAATATATATAAATATTATTTTAATATCCGATCAACAATACAGGGGGTGAAGTTCGGTGTCATAGTTTATGTTCTGTCCAGAATAATCCTTACATTATGTAAATCAGTTTCTCTGATGGAATTTGGCACAAAAAGGTCTTTGCAATGCTGCTGTTTTTCCAAACGAAAGCTGATTTATTCTTTCACAGCGTTAAAAGATTAAATATACTTATCCAGTTTGTATAAGTACAATGAATAATGCACCTACTGTATTGCTTCCATTGGTTTTGCCTCATTGAAACTCTGCTGCCTGCATTCTGTCACTTTTAGGTCCTTTAGTACTAAATTCTACCTAAATAAAGTTTAAATTCAAGATATAAATCACTTTTTACAATAGTGCATTATCCGATAGCAGCTTTATAGTGCTGTGAGTCTGATTGTGAAGGTAACAGCTAATTAAACTTGTTTACACTAAAGATCACATTACAGTGTAAAGGTTTAAGGCAAAAATCGAACGATAATTAAAGCAGTGAATACTTTTGGTTTGTAACTGTATTAATAGTTACAATATCAGAACAAGGGCGGCATGGTGGCTTTTTTTCCCCTCCACAGTCCAAAAACATGGATTCAGGGTAAATTGGCTGCTCTAAATTGCCCCTATAGTCTGTGTGTGTGTGTGTGACCGCAACCCTCAGAGAGGATTAAGCAGAAGATAATGAATAAACGAATGAATATTAGAACAATGTTTTATAGCACTGCTTTATCAAATGACCAAAATATTTAAATATTTTCCAATAGTTTCAAAGACTAAACCTCAAGTTTACAGAATTGAGACAGAACCAGAAAACGTTGTGGGAGTTGTGGGAGTAGATTTGCTAATATTTACCCTTCAAATTACTGCCAAAACGTAGAAGGCCATTTGCACTAAATATAGCAGCAGATTTACCCTGACCCTGAGACCGGGAAGGTTAATGATTCCAAAGTAAATGGTTTGCCCCACATTTCTTTAGTGCAGAGCCAAAAGTGACAAAAGTCCAGTGTTGTAAACTTCACAGACAGGTGTCAGAGGGTCAGGCATCGGTTTCATCAGACAGTAAATTCAGAACTCATGGTGAAAAGTACATGCCATTTTCAACATCTTCTGTAAACTTTACATTTATAACTGCGAGATTATAAATAATATATATATATATTATGTTTTTTTTTTTTTGTAAAAGTAGTGTTTAAGGGCCACACGGTGGCGTAGTGGGTAGCACGACCGCCTCTCAGCGCTGGGGGTTCCCGGTTCGAATCCCTATCTGGGTGGAGTT
>JAOUQT010163494.1:0-18412 GCA_025769995.1 Xyliphius kryptos
TCTGTACTGGATGTATAAATAAATTTAGAAAAATCAGTGCATTCATTGACTTGCATTTGTTACATGAATATGTAAACAAGGTGGCACAGGGGCGGCGTGTTCCTGAGTTGAATTCTAGGCAAGGTCAACAAAATCCTTTTAGTGTGGAGTTTGCGAGAGACAGAAACAATATTTTGATTCTCCTGTATGTCCTAGATATACAGTGGAATTGACACAGCATCCCTAAAGGTCTACATACCAATGGTCTTTCCATCTCTTCTCTGAATTCCACGTTCACCCAAATTCTAAATACCAAATCCCCCCCTGTAAATTGATTGAAATTGTCTGCCTGCCCTGCGACTAGTGACCTGTGCTTCCCCCCCCCCCCCCCCACCAACAAAAGGTATATTGACATATTACCCAGAACTGCTGTTGTCTGTCTAGATGCAATTAACACTGATGCTTTCTTTGTTAGCACACAGCTGAGTTCAGCAGCCACTCAATCATTCTGCTCTGTAAGTGCGGCTCCTCAGATCTGCCAGAATTTAAACTGTACCACAACTGCAAAAAGAGGGGTTCTAGAGTAGTTTTCAACCTTTTTTTTTTTTTTGAACCACGGCGTATGTCCTGCGGCACACCACCTTCCAAAAAAGTTACTAAATGACACATTGTAGCTTAATGCAGCACATATAAAATTTTTAAATTTCCTCAGTGTGAAACATGTGACTGTTTAAACACAAAGCTGACACCCTGGGCAGAGGTTTAGAGGCACACACGAAGCTCTTCCTCAACTGCTCTCAGGCTCGCTTTTTAGTTTTTACAGCAGTCATGCTTGAAAAGCTCAGCTGACATAGATATGTTGTAGAAAATGGGAACAATGTGGAAATAGCTCCCTTTTCTGTTTGGTTTCTATGGAGGTCCTTCATAGCCAAGCCTAACTAGGATTTAACAAAAGTGGGTGGGATTAAAATACCAACTGGAAGAAATAAATCTTGTACATGTAAACCATAATTCAGAGGTAAAACAGAGGAATAACTCGTACATATGCACAAAGCACTTACCATGAAAAGCTAATCTTTTACCAGATTTTAAGCATGTAATTGACTTATGTAAAGGATCTCGAGCTTAGTGTCAGATTTTCCTTTTTAAAAAGGTAAAGGGGTGTATTATACAATACATAAATCTTACAATCTCAACACTTTAAAATGGCACAGACAATTGCAAAGACAAAAATGATATGCGAGTGAAAAGATACCGAACTGATCAATCACTTTGGCACAGATACTCACAAATCATTTGTAAAGACTGAAAAAAAATTTGATCAATAAAGTGAAACTGGACATTTTCCTACAGTACACCTGATGATCGATGGCGATACAGGGTAAAGTTAAAGTACTAAACACCAACTGTTCAATAAAATATCGTCATTGCATGATGTAATGCTTGGACTACAATGAGAAAAAAAAATGTTTGTGACACTAAACAAAGAAATGATTAATGTATTAAATCACAAGATGGAGCTGTAGCGGAATACAGTTACATCCCTTTCCCATGATTTATTCACAGTAATGTACAACCTTAAGTGCCTTATTGCTTTTATAAATTCGCCAAACAGGCTATAATGAAATACAAGGTCTAATTCAGAAATGTGTTTATTTAAAACAAATTTAATTAATAAACTGTTTTTTTTATTTATTTATTAATCTATTTTTATTAGTAGTACATGATTTAAAAATATTTATTGTAAAGCGGTACACATCATTATCAATAATGTTGGCACTATTGATGATCGGCACTACTCGTTTTATAATAAAGCAATAAGGTATGAGTGGGCGTGTATTATTGTTAATAAATCTCTGGAAAGAGGTGTTATTGGGCACGACGCGAAGCGTAGCACTGGTACACCCATTTCCCATGGTTCATTCTAATGCACAACCTGGAGTTATTGTTTTTATAAAATGGTTACAAACACACTATAATAAAAAACAAGATTTAATTTATTAACGCATTTATTAAAAGCAAAAAACACAAAAAAAGTTGGTCTTCCGCAAAGTAATCTAGTCCATTTTTAAAGTGAATGTAGATCGCTGAGTAAGAGGTTTCAGGTTTTTCCAACAACAATTAAATACTTCCATCTAGTGGCTTCATAACAGAATGCTGTTTTATAAAAACTGATATAAGAAAATAATGTATTGTACATAGCACAATGATACAAATGTGAAGTGGTCAGAGCTGTGCATTATTGTCAGTAATGTCATAGCTGAACAAACAGCTCAGCCAATTAGATTTAAGGACCAGAAATACCCATTTTATTATGGTTCTGTAATGTTTGCCTGGTTCTTTACTGAATAAACATCTTATAATGAAAGTACAACAAAAAAATCATGCAAATGTGTTTCTCATGCGAGTGGGCTTATCTAAAGTATAGTTGTTCAAACAGTCAAACATACAGTCACATGAAAGAATAAATCAAATCGCTCTTTGTGTGTAGACACTTAGGGTCCTGTAATCCACCTTTGAGACAAGATTGTATAAATATTATGCAAATAGTTCTGAGATGAATAGATTATTTTAAATCCTATTCAAGTCCAATAAAAACAACTCTGTGGCTAAGGATAAACTGAGTTTAGCACACAGCTTTATCACAGATCCTGGATTCCAAATCTGTTTTTATCTGCAGCTCCGGAGTTTACGGTCACACTCAGGTCACAATGCTCCAACACACCCAGTGTTCTGAAAAAGAAACAATCTGGCGGAGCACCGAGGATGTTCCCTAAACTCTGGCCCACTCACAATGCTGTATATCAGGACAACTCGCTTAGGCTTAACAGCTGCTTGGTGTTACACAACCTCAGCGGCTGAGATGGCACGACCACCATTACATCAGAGGTAATGGGTTTGAACTCTGTGAACTCAATTTTTCATGGCTTAAAAACAGAGGCTTGAATTTAGGCCACACAGCAGATGTTTATTTTATTTTGGGTGCTTATTAGTTTGTCCATTCGGTCACTGAGTGGTGGACCAGTGGTGGAAGGGGAACAATGCTTAGAACAAACCTTTGAAAGTTGGAAAAGAATGGATGCATGTTTGATTTTTCATTTGCAAAATCAAAGCTACTACAGTTTTCTTTGTTAGTTCAGAGTAACATATATAGATCCCTGACAAAACCTTGAGTACAAGTCTAAAGAACAATGTACAACCATGATAGTATTAACACTTACATGCAATTAATGTATATAGAAGTGTAGTTCTGGTCCTTAAATCTGATTGGTTGAGCTGTTTGTCCTGCCCTGACATTATCGGCAATAATGCACACCTCTGACCGCTTCCCATCAATGCGAGAAATGTGCGAACGTAGTGGTACATTATTTTAAAATCATGTACAATTAATACTAAGTAACAAATCAATTTAAAGCACGAATCCGGTATCCTGTTACTCAGTGATCAATGTTCACTTTAAAACCTGGATTAGATTACATCGCGGAAGACCAGGATTGTAACCGTTTAATGAAAGCAATAAGACACCCGAGCTTGTGCATTATCTGTACTAATAAAAGGCAAAGCCCCCACTCACAGATTCATCACTAATTTTACAAATTCCTGTGTAGGTGGAAGGCTGAAATTTGGCAGGCTCATTCCTTGAATCGTACTAAAGTCAAGTAGATTTTATTTAGAAATTCTACCCATAACAGTGATAACAGTCAACAACGCCCGCCATCTTGAACTTTCTTACTTATGGCCCTACCTTTACAAAATTTGGTACATAGCTTCCCTGTGCTAACCAAAACCGATGTACGTATTGATACCACCGTCGTCCGCCATATTGAGCTTCTGAACAGGTAACGTGCAGGTGCCATGATGAACTCTCATTTATAGTACAATGGGTTCTTGCACAAAGATTTGTGGAAGAAAAGGTTTAACTGTACTTTGCGTCGTGCCTAATAACACCTCTTTTATGTGATTTATTGACAATAATGCACGCCCTCTCATACCAAATTGTTTATTAAATTTGTAAAACAGGTAGTTCCACTCCTTAAATCTGGTTGGCTGAGCTGTTTGTCTAGCCGCAACATCATTGGTAATAATGCATACCTCAATTTCTCAATGCAAGAAATGTGCGAACATGGTAGAACATTAAACGTAATACAAATGAATATAAACAGCAAGCTATTTTCTGATGAGAATTCTGGAATTCCATTCTTCAGTGATCAATGGAAAAGAGGTGTACGTTAACCCTGCTACGCCTCGTACCCAACACCGACCTCTTTCACAAAAAAAAAAAAAAAAAAAAAAAAAAAAAAAAAAAAAAAAAAAAAAAAAAAAAAAAAAAAAAAAAAAAAAAAAAAAAAAATCACACCCTCTCATACCTTATTGCTTTAATGTCTGCTTCATTACCTCTGTTTCACGAAACAACGTTGATTTAGATTCGTTTTATCTGGTTTAGATCATTTGGGTCTCATGGACACACATTACAACCAAATCTTTATTTACACAGTTAAAATATTTTTTCATTGTCTAAGCATTCTGGAATCATTCTCATATTACAGAAAACGTAAATCAGACCCTAATGTTAGTACAGAACTGAATATAAATTAAGTTTAAACCACTAAACATTAAATTTTAAGTTAAATAAACTAAATATATTCAAGTAACAAACCGTAACAGTTTACAGATATTTGCTTAAAGGTTTTTTTTTTCTTTTTTAACAATCTAGACTTCTTCAGTTTCACGAATATAAAAAGCAACAAACCCCTGATTACTTTACTTAGGGTCATTTTTATGCCAATGTGACTTACAAGTTTTCCATCATGATGGTTGAAGTCATAATACCGGGTCTGTCAAGATGCGGCACTTATTTTTTCAGGTGTTTAAGTTGACTTTATTTACATAGAGCTTTTTAGAGTAGTGCATTGTATTACAAGCAGTTGTATAATGCTTTACACTTAATGTGCACTTAACACTTAATGTGCCACGTGTCACTTTCTAAAGCTTATTGCTCTTTGATTTTAAAAGTGTGATACTTTGGCACTAATCAGGTTGAACGCAGCACAGTAAGTGTTTTTAAACTGTAAGTGTTACAACGTGGGGCTGGGTGCTGGCTTTCTTTTACCAGTTTAAAATAGTTTCACATTTTGAATTCCTGCCTTATTTTCGATCAAACCCGTGGGACCACCGATATAAAAACTAATATTTTGAGACCTTCAATGGAGACTTTAATAGAACTTGTGTCTGATCCTCGGCTTTCAGTGGGACGTCACTATTGTCTATGCCTCATTGATAAGACTATTATACGGTTAACAGCACAAGATTGCTTTATTTACAACCATGGCATCCTGGCACTATGTGGGAGACTGACAGGATCTTATTCTGCATACAGATGGAAGATCAAATACAACCAGGTGGAGCTACAAGTCTAAATGAAATGAAAACCTAGAGCTACTGTTAGTTCTCTTTATTCTGTAACAGTTTTGGGGAACAGTAGAATGTGCTGTACAGTCGGCGCTCACTATATTGCGTTTTCACGTTTTGTATTGCAGAAATTGTGCTAAATTGTGAGATTTTGGAGTATGTGTTGTTGAAATTACATATTTACTTTATCTGAAAATAAAAAAAATAAAATAAAAAAATAAAAACCCAGATCGAGTTATGCGCAGGGTTGAAGGTACTATAGCCTAGCTGGTTCTTCATAATAATACTGACTTGTGTTGTTCTCTCATTTGTAAGTCGCTTTGGATAAAAGCATCTGCTAAATGACTAAATGTAAATGTAAATGTAGGTGCTGGGCAAATACACCCAAGACAGGGTGCCAATCTATTGCTGGGCATAAATTCACTCAAAAACCCAGAGTATAGGGGCAATTTAAAGCAGCCAATTTACCTTGAATCCATGTTTTTGGACTGTGGGAGAGACCCAGAAGAAATCTGTGTGGAAACAGGGAGAACATGGAAACTCTACCCAGATTGGGATTTGAACTGGGAATCCCCAGGGCTGAGAGGCGAACATGCTAACCACAAAGCCAACAGTTCCAGTCCTTAAATCCAATTGGCTGAGCTGTTTGTGCAGCCGTGACATCATTGACAATAATGCACAGCCGCTTCACATTGGTATCATTGTGTGATATACATTACATTATTTTCCTGATGTTTTTAATTAACCGTGTTCTGTAATTTGGCCACTAGATGGCAGTTTATGATAGTGAGAGAAACCTGTATCTGGTCACTCAAATCAACCCTTGTTTTTTTATGATAATGTGTTTGTAATGTTTTATAAAAGCAATAAGTCACTTGAGGTTGTGTATTATTGTGAATAAACCATGAGAAAGAGGTGTAACTGCACTCCGCTACGTGTCAGACCTGATAACACATCTCTCCTGAACCACTATTTTAAAATTATTAAACCATTTTTTTAAATGTAAAACAATTTGAATGTCCTTGTAATCACACAGGGGTCACACAGTTTTGAATGTTGCCAATATTCACAATATGCACAACAACCTTAAAGAAACATTACTGTATTAATATAAAGTTCAGTTCTATTCTTTTGGGAAATCAAAGAAATGCATGCTGGTTAAAAAAAATCAAAACTCCACTGCATTTACAAAAATGTAAGAATTTACAAAACTCGTTTGAGCTCGATACAGATTTCATTGATCAGAAACATCAAGCCGCATTACTTAAGTGATTCGCCAATCAGAAGAAAACGGGACGTTCCAGCAAAGAGCGCGATGAGGTGACCAAGTTAAAGAGGCATCTCCGGTCGTCATAACAACAGAGTCTAATGAGAGAGCCGTCAGGGCGAGAGATGCTTTACTAGAATTTACTTGTAAGAGTAACCAGCACACACACACACACACACACACACACACACACTTAATCATACCCTCAGCCTAGCTGCAGGATTTCGGAGAGAGCCTGTGGGAATACTTGTGGGGGTCAGTCACTGTTAATGGACACGATGGCCTGAATTCAACGACCAAAAGGTCTGTCCCAACACTCGTTTGATTTAGTGAAACATCTAAAGCGTTTCCTCTTCCACCAGCAGTTTGGTTTGATTTCATTTGATTAAGTTTTTTTTTGACAGATTGGAAAAAACCTCAAACATGAATCTATAGATTATTAAAGCTGCTGAACTTACTGTATACTTTATTTCTTTACGGTGACTCTGCAGCCCGCATGTCAGGAGGAACGACACGACTCTAAGATCTTATGATTCATAATCAGTCTGAGGAACAGGGTGCAGCATGAGTGATGGTCAGATGACCAGACTCTTCTCAGAGCGCATGCACGCACCACAGAACCTCAAACACCAGCCAGAAATATTATAACAACATTAAGAATTTCCACAATGAATCTGATCAGCGGGATGCAAACTTTCCTGGAGACTAAAAAAGAGGTGGAACTGCAGGCTGAGCAGGTTTACAGGTTACTGAATAAAAATTAAATATTATAAAGAACTCTGAATTCTGACATGTGTTAGTCTTTGTTTAATTTTTTGGTAAATTGTAATTTTTTTATTTTTGTAAACAAATCAAATTCTAAATTTCTGAATCTTTTTTGAAATTCTAAACTACAATCACTCCAAATGTATTTATTAATTAAATAATTCATCAGAACGCAAAAGTAAACAATATAGAACACTGGTGGGTGGCGGACACGTTCTGAGCGCACAGTGTGCAGCTTGTAATAATTAAATTAAAAAATGAAAGAATTCACGCTAATCTGATTTTGTACTTGTTTTTTATTTTGGAAAAAATAAGAAAAAAAAAAAAAAAAAAGAGGCACGCGTCAGATGCACGCAGCATTCTCATTCCCACTCTACCCGCGCACCAATCGCAATACGGCAAGCGCCCTGAGTCATCCCCTCCATTTTACCCACCTTAATAACTATCGAGATAAAACACGCTGAGCGCCATGCATCATCCCTTTCACTCCACCCGCGCGCCAATCACAATACGGCAAGCACCCCTCCACTGCGTCCCTCCAAAATAACACACACTAAACGCCCTGCGTCATCCCAGCACACTACCTGCAAACCAATCACTATTGAGATGACACACAGCAAGCGCTCGTGTGATCCCCAACAATCTACCCGTCGTTGTATGTTTTTTTTATTCCTACTGAAACCCAGGTGAGACTGTAGTACGAACGGGTTCAGTTCAGTTTGGAACGGTATCTTTGTGCAGGTGGTGAGTTTTGTGGTAAAAGAGCTCATTTATTAATTCCTTATTAGGGTTTGGGTTCCAGTACGGTTACCGTGTGAGCAGTTTTCCAGCATCTTCCTCCTGCCAGCACACATTAGTCCTGAATCCTGTTCATGAACAGATTTCCATTAGTGCAGTCACACTCCACAGAGGTTTTCATATTTATTCTTTCCAATTCCATTTTCATCTTTCTGATGAAACCTATTTAGCTATAAAGAAATTTTTTTTCTAACTCTCTCTCTTAGGATGTAAACTATTAATCCGAACACCTCCACAGACAGCCTTGATTCAATAACACCACGTATTCCGTTGACAACGTGTCCCATTAAGTGAAGTGGCTGTTAACGAGACAGTGACTGGCTGCAGTTGGCACCGAGTGAAAATGATAATCGAGCAGGGAATTCTGCAGTTAGCATTAAATAAAGATTTTTCCAAATGCGTTCCACGAGGAGCACTTACAGCCACCGCAGCTGCAGAACCGTTTGGAGGTGAAGATCCTCCTGAGCTGCAGGTGTGGCACGTAAACAATACTGATGTGTCAGCTGACCCGGGTCGAGCGAGTGCCGTTTGTTCTAATGTCGTATTCGCAGATCTTTTTCTGGGTCACCTGAGCTCTTGTTCCTCATCTGCCTTCTGCCGCGACTCTGTCAACAAGCCGAGCTAAACAAATGCTGCTGGGAAATGCGTGGCTGTCAGCGAGTCCTCCGCTCGTCTGACGTTTCAACCGTTCGCACGGCAAATTGTGCAAAAGCACACCGAAGTGGTGATCATTACCGTTTCACTCCTGCTTCAACTAGCTGTCACGGTCCAATATTTAGGCGGATGATAATCATTCAGTTCCCCGCGAGAAAAACAACGCTTTCCAAGAACAAACAAAACACCATCAGGATCCACCGTGAAACTCACAACAACATTCAGCATTCAATCAGATGTTCGTCCGGACTCATCACAGGAACTCCTAAATCAGTTCATCTGTAAATAATTCAGGCATCATTCATTCTGATCTCTCCTGTAATCAGAACATAAACAATATTGATATAAAAACTTTGCAGCATTTCAAAACTCAGAAATTCTAAAATTCTAGAATTAGAAACGAATTCAGGCTTAAATAAGATCAAGGTTAGATCATCGTAATTCATTTCTGGCAGGATGTTTTATTAGAACATCAGATAAACTACAAAGTGTTCAAAATGCTGCAGTGCAAACTCAGCTCTTAAGGTGCAGGTTTACTTTTAGTTCCTAGAAATAATAAAGTTCCTGTTGGTGGAGGAGCGTTCTCCCACAAGGCTCCCAGTTACTGTTGGTGATTCTGAATCACTATCAATCTTTAAAAGTAGATTAAAAACAAACTGTCCATTTGCTGCTGAGCTGTGGGTCAAATAAAGGCCCATGTTATCTCATCACCAGCACATCCCCACCACATGACCGTCAGCGTAGTGCAAAGCATCATCCACCACCCTAATAATACCTGCCCTGTCCATGGTCCTGTCCGAAGAAGACTAACCGAATACATAGAGGAACAGATGGACTACAGAATGCAACTGTAGAACTACAAAGTCCATGTGTATGATCAGTGTAGTTGAAACCAGATGATCTAATGAAGTGGCCGGTGTGCATAAAGAGGTTTTCTGTTGTTACAGACACCGGTAAAATATCTGGTATGGCTTGACCCCATAGTGGGTGTACCCTGTGGTAGCTCAGTGCACTGAAGTTACCAATGTGGGCCCTTGAGTAAGGCTCTTAATCCTCATTTCTCCAGGGGTTCTGTATGTGACCCTGTGTTCTGATCCAAAATAAAACTGTATATCTGTAAGTCACGTTGGATAAAAGGTGTCTCCTAAATGACCAACTCTAAAGTACAAAGCTTTTTTTTTTTTTTATTAAATTAAGCAAAAAGATAATTAACAGTAGGGGTCAGAGTGACCCCTTCATAGGAGCTGTTTTTTTTTTTTTACAAAATCGTCCCAGAGCATCATTAACTCTAAACAAAACTGGAAACTTCAAAGACAGAAATCTTTGTGGATTCTGAAGGAGAATAAAGTTATTTGCTTTTTTTGTAAGGCATAATATAATTCTTATATTATATAGTTCTGCCCCTTAAATCTGATTGGCTGAGCCCTTTGTCCAGTGCGTGATCTACAACACTATTTTTCCAACTATAATCTTTAATATGTTTACTAGATGGCGGTGTTTGATTGTTAGAGAAACCGGTATCCTGTTAGTCAGTGATCAGCGTTCACTTTAAAACCTGGATTCGATTACATCGTGGAAGAGCAGATTATTAACGTTTTTTAAATTTAATTTATGAATTAAACCATGATTAATTATAGTGTGTTTGTAAGCTTATTATAAAAGCAAGACACTGGAGGTTGTGTATTATTGTGAATAAATCACAGGAAAGAGTTGATTAAGAAGATAAAACTCCATCATTCCTTATGGTGTTCTTGGAAAACCTACAGATAAATTCCCGTAAGAAAGTGAGCGTGTGGACGCCGTGGTCCCAACTCACACCATATCCATTCCACATATACATTTCAGATGTTTTATCTCCCCAAATCTCACTCTATAATACCTGCATTTAAATATATAACCTCCAAACACCACCACTCATTCAAACACTGTTATCAGGTTCTCCCCCAGGGTGCAGTACGGCTATTCCGCTATTAATGTAAAACAAGCTAGTAACCATCTCAAAATGCGCGCAGCAATATGGACAAAAATAATGGAGCATCTACATATTAGAAGCTGTTTCCACCCCAAATATCAAGTTGGTCCAACCTTCTCACAGCTCTAAAGTATATACAAGTCACATTTTTGAACAGAGCTGTGAGGTTATAGCATCATTTCCTCCCGGATCGTATCATCTATAAGACGCTAATCTGATCAACAGAATGCGACCCTTAACGACCATCCAAGGGCCTAATATTGAGAGTTTTCAGATGTTCCTCTCAGCCGTGTCTCAGGAGCGGCGTGTAGGATTCACCTCAGACTTCATTAAAGTCATTTGTGAGGGATTCTGTCGGCAGATTGGTCCAGGAGAAAAGTATGAGAGCCATTTCCTCAAATTACCACCAAGAACCCGGATCCACACGTCATGGTTACGCACCGGACACCACACTCAGTAACCCATCCTGCCCCCACCGGCAGCTCCAGGACCATGGGGTCAGTGTGCCAGGCTTTACATTCTGCATCGGTTTTAATTCAGTGTTGATAAAAACGTAAATCCTACTCATTTTGGCTCCATGTTTACATGGCAGCTGTCTGTACAAACTCTCCATCCATTAACGGAGTGTTTTTGATGAGGCTGTGATTAATTAAGCAGTGACTCTGAATGTGGCAGGTTCTCTCACACTGACAGAATATATTAACGCTGGAAATAATAAATACAGAAACCAATTCCTGGGGGCATTTTTACAGTCTTATGCAACAGGTTGAGCACCGAGTGTCAAATTCCATGTTTAATTCAATTTTTCGCCGTGAATAACTTAACGCCGCTCCTACGTGGAGAAACTCTGGTACCGTAAACAATCCATACAGAACACAAAAGTGAGGGGTATTCAAAAGTATGTTATGAACACGGAAAATAACTCAACAAATCATAAATACTGATCACATTCGGGTTTATATATAGAAGCTCACAATATGGACAAAAGTATTGGGACGCCCACACGTTTGACCGTAAAGGGCTGTTTATGACATCATCCCATTCTAACACCTCAGAGGACTTTAACAGGTTCATCCCTCATGCAGGAATTTTACACAATATATTCAGAAGAGCATCACTGACGCTGGCAGTCCTAAAGCAAATTAATAATTAGTGGGGCAGCACGGTGGCTTAGTGGTTAGCATGTTCTCCTCTCAGCACTGTCTGTGTGGGTTTCCTCCGGGTTCTCTGCTTTCCTCCCACATTCCAAAAACATGGATTCAAGGTGAATTGAATGCTCTAAATTTCCCTGTATAGTGTGTGTGTGTGCGTGTGTGTGTGACTGTGTGAGTGAATGTGTACCGAGCGATGGATCGGCGCCTGGCCTGGGTGTATCTGCCCAGCGTCCGAGACGTTCTCCCCTGGATGGGCATGGGGAACCTGTAACGATTACAAATGCCATCACTATAGCAATGACACACGCCAAGCGCCTTATTTTAAAGATTATTATAAAACGGGTGGCTCAGCTCCTTAAATCTGATTGGCCGAGTCGTTTGTCCAGCTGTGACATCACTGACAATAACACACACCTCTGAGCGCTTCACATTCGTATAAATGCGTGATATACAACACATTATTTTTCCGACTGCAATCTGTAATTAGTCCACTAGACGGCCATGTTTGATTGTTAGAGAAACCGTATCCTGTTACTCAGCGATCAGCGTTCACTTTAAAACCTGGATGACGTCGCGGAAGAGCAGATTTTTTATTTAATTTATGAATTCAACCATGTTTTTTTATCGTGTGTTTGTAAGCTGTTTATAAAAGCAAGACACTCGAGGTTGTGTATTATTGTAAATAAATCACAGGAAACAGGTGTAACTGTACTCCGCCATGCATCAGGCCTAATAACATCTCTTTGTATACAATAATCTTGCCACGCCATCTCGTACATTATTTCTTTATTATCAGCATTAAGCCAACGAAAGCTGTCTGGTTTTTCTGCTTTTCCAATTATTAATTATATTTTAAATGATTATTATTTCGATTTATTTTGCATTACTCTGCTTTGGGTGAGGACCCGTCATGACGGGATGAATTTGGTCTGCAGTAATGTTTAAGAAGAATCTACTGTCCTGATGTCTAACCGCAGAAATCAGAGGGGAGACTCCTCCACCACCAGCCTCAGCTGTTGGCACCTGAACCGGAAAGTTGATCGGTCCACGGTGCTCCTCCTGCACGTTGCAACAAAACCGGATTAATTAAGCAATTAGCCAACTGCACCTCTCTTAGTGTCACACTCTCTTTCACACTCTCTCATTCTGACTTACTTTCTCACCGTCACTCACCCTCTCATTAACTTTCCTTTACTCCCTCTCTCACTCTTTTCTCAGTCAAGTGCTTTTACGCTTTCTCTTTTGCCTTCGCTCTCTTACTCACTCAAGCGCTCTCTCACTCTCTCATTTACTCCAGCTTTCCGTCACCGTCTCTCTCACCCTGTTATGCCTGCATGCACTTTCATGCTCTCGTTCTCGCACTCTTGCTTTTCCCTACTCCTACTTTAGCTCACTCGCTCTCACTCGGTCTTGCACTCTCGCTCTCTCTCACTCTCATGCTCTTTGCTCTCTCTCTCACTCACACTTTCTCCCTCTCTTGCACCGGTCAGACATGAGTGTTCTAACTAGGAGAGTAAACAATTGGAAACACACACACACACACACACACACACACACACACACACACACAGAGGACAAGGCTGCACAGCATTAAAAGCGTGAGGTGCTGTGAGGTCTGTGAGGAGAGTTAGAGTGAGTTTGTGTGAATGTGAGCGAATAAATGAAGGACATTTGATAAAAGAGGAAGACGAGCGAGTAGGTGACTCACCAGCGGCCACGGCTCCCCGTGACAAACTGTCTGCCTCCACGTTTGCCATCCCACGATTTCCTAAGTATCCAGAGCTGCCACCGCCCGCTCAGATCTCCCAGGATTTCCACCGCAGCGATCCCACAAAGAACCGAGAGGTCAGCTCACAGGATCCCCTCCAACGGCATGGAGAGAGGTGTGGAGAAAAATGGATGCACCGAATCACTGGAGGAGGAGGAGGGAGGGGTCCAGGAGTGAGGGAAGGAGGAGGAAGCGGGGCGACGGAGGGAAACGGATGAAGAGAATTAGGAGATGAGGAAGAGGAGAACTGGTGCTACGAACAGTGCGCCACTTTATCCATCAATCTCTCACATCACTGAGACACCGGCGCTCCCTCTCCTGCGCCTCCTCAGGCTCACGGCTCTCGTCTCCCTCACTCACGTTTCTGAAAAAAAAGAAATAATTAGTGGAGGATGAACATCCAGGTCTTTGTGGACAAACCGAGAGGGAAAGAGAGCGACGGGAAAAAAAAAACTGAGCCATGAAAAACAAGAATGAAGAACAGATCGATACAATTAGTTTCTCACATCAAAGGTTTCAAAGATTAAGAAATACAAAAGTATAGGGACAGTGCTCTTAATCTCAGAATTCAGGTGTTATTCTCACACAGGTAAAGACATCGAGCAGCAAGCTGTGTGTTTCAAAAAACTGCATGCTTTCAGCTTTAATGGAACAGTTTGGGGAAGGCTCTTTTCCCCAACATGACTTCACCCCGGTGCACAAGGTTTAATTAATGAAGATCCAATGATTAATCCCATCCAACATCAGTGTCTGACCGCACAAATACGTTTAGAGGTGATGGATTAATATTTCCACAGAAACACTTTGAAATCTGGAGGAGTGAACCTCATCACTGTAAAATGGGAAAAAAATTTAATATATATATATGTGATAAAACAGGGGTCGGCAATTAAGTATGATATTTACCACTAATTACCAGGTGGGCCACAACCACGGGGGCGGGGCAGGCCTGTGAAAATGAAAATGGAAACTGATGGGCACCGTTGAAACGACAAAGCAGACGCACAGGGTACAAAACATTCTAGAGGGCTGATGTGGGTGAAATTTGTGGACTGACCATTTGGGGCGCTGTTAATTAAATAACAAACAGAAAAAACTCAAAGGAAAAGTTAAGAGTAAAAACAGGATCTTTGTTGTGGAATAAACAGAGAAATGCGCCTCCATTCTCCCACCCACCAGCAGAGCATCATGGGAACTAGTCAAGGGGAGAAGAAATGGGTAATAATGTTCTTATTAGTTCATAGAGTTGTGTTGTGTTGTGTTGTGTTGTGTTGTGTTGTGTTTGGGGAGATTTGGGAATGTGTTGGGTACATTTTGGAGGCAAGTGGCATTTGTTTCACCATCAATGTGTTTCGTAACCAAAGTAACGTCCTGTGTGCGGGGAGCGTGTACAGAGGGCATTAAACACAGTGGTTACACAACTATATAAGGTTGACAAGAACAGCAAAAAAAAAATGTTCTGAGACTCAAATTAAATAACCGTATACTGTGATGTAAAACTAAGATTTCATGTGGATACTTGGCCTAAACGCAAAAAAAAGGACAGAGGTGTCATGCTTGTGGGCCGCCTGTTGCCGATCTACGTCCTAAAAGGATTATTTTGTGGGTGTCATAATACATTTGGTCAAATTGTGTGAACAGAAATGTGTATTTGAAAATTAAATTTAAAAAGCCATGACCATCTTATTTTAACATTAATACTTGTGTCACAGTTTGAAGTCATAATTTTTCAGGAGAAAGTGATTCAGACTCCCTGCTGAACTCCAAACATCAAAACCACGGCTCTTAAACGAATCAAACCGAATCAGAAGAGCATTTCGTCATGAATACAAATACTGACCACTCTATGAGAAAAAGTCAAACCCGTTTAGCATGCACAGCAAACATTCTCCAAACCCCGCCCTTATACACTTACATTTAGTTATTTAGCAGACGCTTTTATCCAAAGCGACTTACAAGTATCCCAGCTTGGTTGGGGTCAGAACAAAGGATTGATACAGGACCCTGGAGTAATGAGGGTTAAGGATCTTGCTCAAGGACACACATTGGTAACTTCAGTGGACCGGGGATTTAAACCCCCAACCCTTAGATTGATAGTCCAACGCCCTAACCACTGACCACCACTCCTAGTAACACTGAGCTCCATCTAGCATACGGCTGGATTTTGTAGTTCTACAGATCCATTCTGTAGTCCGTCGGTTTCTCTACGTACTCTGGTAGTCTCCTTTACTCTGTTCTCTGATGATCAGCACCATGGACAGCGTTGTTGGGGTGGTGTGTTAGACAATCGATCACACACACGTTCACCTTATAGCTCCACCTTGTGAATGTGGAATCAACACAACCCCACTTCTGAGAATCATCCACCACCCTAATGATACCTGCTCTGTGGGTCCTGATTTGTAAAGCGTGAGGATGACCTACAGAACTGCACAGTCTATTAAACCACGTGCTGCATTCAATTCTGAACATTTATTATAAAGCGTTTCATTTTATTTACATTTTTTAATAGACTTTTCTAAATTCTGCAGGTCATTTTGGAGCGCTGACGACAAAGTATGAATATTAAAGGAACACGTTCTCCATCGTGCCGAATCAGCCGGACTCTGGCTCGGTTCTGAAGGATTGCATTAGCAGTGGCAGGAGGTCCAACCGGGGTCTGGATGTTGTCCAGGCTTTCAGATCTCTCGGCTTGAAGAGCAAAGCTATGCACAGCAGTGATGCTCATTAATCTCACCTTTCTGACTAAGCAGAACTCTGGCAGGCAGGAATCAATGAATTCAGACCCGGCGGAGGTGAGAGTTCTCCCCTTAATGCAGAAAACTCGGCTTCAAACCCGGGGGCCCGAGTGGAGCGCACTGACCATGTACTCAGGCACTGATGAGGTAGCATGCTCTCATCCACGTCAATTACGGCATCACCAGACAGTTGTGGAGACCTGCGAGCTGAAGTTTGCAAAAAAAGGTCAGGAGAGCTTTCCTAACATTAAATCATACTCCACTCTCTCTCTCTCTCGTCTCTCTCTCAGTTTTGCTCCGGTTTTGAGGATATTTCATCTGCATGTTCTGAGCAGGTAAAAAAACCAGGATAAACCGTACAAAACTGTGAAGTTGTGCGGTGATGCTGGAATTTCAGTCCATTTCTCCAGAAGTTCTGTGAGGTCAGACACCGATGTCTCTGCGCAAGTGCAGGTTCTTCTACACCATATTCGACAAACCTGTCTGTTTTTGCCCTTGCTTTCTGCAGTAAAGTCATGCTGGGAAAGGAGGGGCCTTCCCCAAACTGTTTCCACGGAAACAGCATACAGTTTTAAATGCAAACGCCTTTTTACAGCATGATCGTAACATGAAGCAGCAAGTCGAAGAGACAGTGGCAAGAAAAAACTCCCCGTTATGTTTAGGAAGGACCAAAGCTCAGTGGGGGACCTGAGCAGGGGGTGGTGGGGGGGGGGGTAGCATCACAGCGTAAGGCCGGCCACATACGGAGAGGTCAGCTATCCGTATTTAACAATTTTAAAAAATATATATATATATATATATAAAGTAGTGCAGTGAGTCCATCCTGCAGCACTGCTACACCATCAGACCCAGTGTCTAAAGGGTGTCCTGATACTTTTGTAACTCTGACCATACAGTATATAGAATTTAGGCAAAGATTAAATAAACTGTGAATAAAGACTGAATTTATTTCATCCTCAGCTCTAAAAAAAATAAAAAATAAAAACTCAAATTAAAGCAGAGAGAAATCTCTCCGCTCCAAACCGCCGAGCCGTCCAGAAAGTCCGACTGATTTACTGATCCCAGCTGGACCGCCGAGAGCCTGACGGCCTCCGACAGCTGGAGAGAACTGTCAGACCGGCTCTCTGTTCCATTTCCACCTGGAGTCACAAAAATGCAACACAATCGAAACCACCCACACACCTAAAGTTCAGCTTCTACTTTCATCATCAGATCTCAAACAAAGCTCCGGTTCCAGACGCAACACCCATCACAAAAACTACAGGAACTCGGTTCCCACACACTGAATTCATTAAACCGCTACCCAAGCAAATTTATTTTATCTTATTAAACCAGGGTGCAAAACATCTATACGTCCCACAACCGCGGAATATAAAACAACGTGAACGAGGTGGTTAATGGTGACGCCTGGGGCAGCGGTCAGAGCTAATGATCCAGCACTGAGCATCGTCTTGCTTTAGTGCAGAGGTCACTGAAAGTAAACCAACTAAATACCACCTGCAACAAGCGACTCACGTCATCTCCTCCATTCTACCCACACAGCGGTCACTATATAAGCGCCTCGTGTCATCCCGGTACTCGACCAACGCGCCAATCGCTAAAGCAGGGCCCATATTTTGAATTGGGTCCCCTGGTGGGTCTCCTGTAGGATTTTTTTTTAATTTTTGATATCTGTATGACTGTAGAGGTTCTCCTATATATATATCTGCCAAATTTGAAGTTTGTGAGGTGAGTGGAAATGCCCAATTTGATCAGGGCCCATGTTTCAGATTGGGTCCCCTGGTGGGGCCCCCGGTGGGATTTTGAAAGCGAAGACTGCTTAGTTGTTCCAAGTGCATGATGGGGAATGACGGTGCCAAGTTTCAATCTTGTAGGTAGTCGAGAAGTGGGAGAGTTAGTGATGAGTGA
>JAOUQT010163693.1:0-18411 GCA_025769995.1 Xyliphius kryptos
GGAACAAAGGTCTTCTCCGTTGGAAGGACGGCGGTGCGGTTCTTCTCCGTGGAAGGAGGAAGTCGAGCGCTGAGCACGGCGGTGCGGTTCTTCTCCGTGGAAGGAGGAAGTGGAGCGCTGAACACGGCGGTGCGGTTCTTCTCCGTGGAAGGAGGAAGTGGAGCGCTGAGCACGGCGGCGCGAGATGAGCACGGCGGCGCGAGATAAGCACGGCGGTGCGGTTCTTCTCCGTGGAAGGAGGAAGTAAAGCACTGTGCACGGCGGTGCGGTTCTTCGTGTAAGGAGGAAGTATAGCGCTAAGCCCGATGCATTCCTGGTTGATCTGGGTTACGATCGCCACCGTGACTCTCCTGCCAAACCCGCGGACTACCTGTAACCCAACTGGAAAGGGTAACGAAAATAATACCACGCACCGTGGGAAGTGCCGGAGTCACCTATAAAGGGTAAGTGATTAGTGCGAGATGACACCCAGGTGCTCAGTAATACGGAGTGTGAGGGCGTACTAATGACGTGGGCGTAACACCCATGAAAAGAGATACTCAGATTTATCTGCAGAAATGTGAGGAGTGTACTCATTTTTGTTAAACACTGTAAAGGTGCCGAACTGGCAATTCTTTTCGCCGTGGAAGGCTTTTGGGTAAAGACTATACCAGGCTTGTCGATGGCACAGTGCACGTTGGTAGATCGCTGTGGAACACGCCATATCATGTTCTGTAGAGACTTCCACCAGTCTATGATGCTTTACTGCCCCCTGCTGGGGATTTATGTTTATTCATTGTTTTTGCGATAAAACTGGCATTGAGTTTTCATTGGTCAAGTGACTTAATTAGCATTTTCAGAACAGAGGTGGATATTACATGCCAGCTTATTGTAATCTCTGTTGTTGTTCCTTTTTGGAAAGTATCACTTGTAAATTACATTTATGTTTACATTTAATCATAATATGGGCAACAGGGTGGCACTTGGGTTTCCTCACAAAGTCCAACAACATGGATTCAACTGCTCTAAATTGCCCCATATAGTCTGTGTGATTGAGTGAGTGTGCCCGGCGATGGATTGGCACCCTGTCCTTAGTGTAGTGTATCTGCCCAGCACCCGAGACGTTCTCCTCTGGATGGGCATGGAAAACCACACCATGACCCTAGTAGAGGATTAAGTGGAAGATATTGAATTAAATAATAATAACCAGACAGTCTCCTGAGTATTGGCTGATCATTTTGAGCTTTGAAATGTCTAGTTTGAAAAGTGCTGATTTTTTACTTTTCGAAAGGTAAAATTTAACTCTAAATTGCCATATATTAGTGTGTGTGCCCAACGATGGATTGGCACCCTGTTCTTGGTGTATTTGCCCAGCGCCCTAAACGTTCCCCCAGATTAAGTGGAACACTGAATGAATTAATGAATGTAAATATCCTCATACTTTTGTAAGTTTAACAAAAAAGCTGTTTATAATCAGGCAATAAGTGCTTCAAATCTTAAAATCGCACTTTTCTACACTTTTATGTATTTTTTTTTTTACTACTTGTTTTTATTTTTTACTGTTTAATCTTTACTTTTTATTATTGGTGCTGTGTTATAAGTATGTGGCTGCTATTGGCTGTTACATGTCCCTAACATGTTGTCTATCTATCAATCTGACCAAAACTCATCAAATTTCATGGATTCATTTACACATACAATAATATTATTTATTCTTTTGGCCATCGAAATCTAATGATTGCAGCATCTAATGATTGCAGCATCCAAAAATGTATCCAGTCATCTGTCCATTTGTCCGTACATTTTGCTGTCCCTGCACAACTCACTTGGACAGATGGTTGTGAAATGACTTGGCTGTTCTTGGAGCCAGTCTGTTGTTTGGGTTGCTGATCGTGTCATCATTACAGATGAGTCACTTTGATAAAGTGAACCGAGTGTGAGTCAGCATCTTTACCTCACTCTGACACACACACTTACACCAGCCTATTAGAAAGAGAGATAGAGAGAGAGAGACAAAGAGAGAGAAAGACGCAAAGACGGTGTGGATAATGACTGAAGAGCTCGCAATAATCCCTTCAGAGCATCCGGCATTGTGGAATTCATCATCCGAGTGAGACCCCACGCAGTCACATGTCCACAGTCCAGCTGGAGGGCTGCACCGTTACGCAGCAGCACGAGGAAAATTATCAAAAGTCATCTCTGTAATGAATCTCGCTGCACTGGCTGGGAAACGTTCTGTCCACTCAGATTCTGGTAAATAAAGGCACGGTGCCCGGGTCCACGAGCACGCCAGCCACCTGTCCAAATCACGTGCACGCGCAGCTCATATCAGGAGGACGCTCCAGCACAGACGGATCAGTCCTCCTTGTGTGGCGCGCAGAGATGGAGAGCGCACGGATCCTATTCATGATCACCTTCTGCCTTGCGTTCCTAAGAGGTAGGAATGATAATGTTATTATTCTAAGTATTATTATTATTATAATAAGAAGTGCTTGAAAACCCTAATGTTTTTCCTCAGCTTTTTCTAATTATTTTGATTTTTCTTGTGTAGAACATGTTGTGCATCTTCTCTGATAACATTTACACCAATTGACCTATAACTGGTGCAATAGTGTGGCAAAATTCAGTTAGGCTTCTAACTTCTAGCCAAAACTTTTCCCAGACTACATGCATTTTTTCCAGACTCCAAACAAGCAACTCTGCAATTTGGACTCAAAATTTCTACACCTGTTTTCTACATTGTGATGCTGCCTGACCGCTCAAAGGTTTCTTTCTTAAAGAAACAAAATATCAGAGAGTTTTTCTTGCCACTGTCGCTTTGCTTTTTGGGGGGTTAGGCTCATAACTCTGTAAAGGTGCTTGGTGACAAAGTACTGTTAAAAAAAAACTGCTATATAAATAAAATACTTGAACTCGAAATGGAACCCATAAGATGAAGGCCATTTTGATTTTTTCAAATTAACAAAAAAAAAAAAAAAAAACAACAACAAAAAAACATACTTTCACGATCTATTCCTAGGTTTTTCAGTCAACCCCCATGTGCTTGGTATATAAAAAAAAGAATTCTCATTTCAAAGTCAAATTTTAAAATCATTCATCATTTAGTGAAAAATCTAAAACACTTCGCTCAAAAATTGTACAACTTCACATAAGCATCAGTTCCTGAGGAGACCCACCAAATTTGGTGCACTTATGCTATAGGTGGTGCTATAACAGTCTATATAGTATATAGTCTAACTGGACATACTTTTTATGCAGTCAGACTGCTATATGCAAATTAATCTTTGGGTCATAATTCTTAATTATTTCATAGTCTTCATGGAGAGAAATTGTAAACATTCTGGAACGCCTGAAAATTCTATTTTAAAGCAGACAGCAACACGCTCACTGCGTAGAGTACGCAGTTTTCAAACTTTTACCCACTGAGGGGAGTGTTATTCCACATTCATGCCAACTTGCACATATTTTCATCTACTCATCTGAAAAAAATTTAAACGTCCAGATATTTCGATGATCAGCCGATATTTAGGAGACTGTCTAGTGATTATTCATTATCTTCCACTAAATCCTCTATTAAATAAAGCGGTTTCAAAAGTCAAAGTCTATTAGGGTGGTGGGCACATACACATACTTATCCACTCACATAAACTATACAGGGCAATTTAGAGTGTTTAATTCACCTAGAATTCATGTTTTTGAACTGTGATTGAAAAACCTAAAGGAAACCCACATGAACACAGGGAGAACATGGAAACTTCACCCAGATTAATTATTATTATTAAACCAAATGGTGTCATTGTTTACCTCCTATATTTGAACATATATGCCCCGGGTTCTAACCCGAACCTTCTCCACATGGTTCTGTTAAAACAGATGTTTTTGTGCAGCTGAAGGTTCTTTAAGTTTGATGTTTTTAATGGAATGAATAGGTTTATAGCACAGTATGTCTGAAATAAAAAGCAGGTTCAAGTTAAGAGAGCTGAAAGTGTTCGTAGTTGCAGGCTAATCAATAATTGATTGGTAATAAGAGACGCGTCAGTGTTGTGTCATGGATCCGATAATAAATATGTGACGACATAATAAAAGCAGTAAACAAGCATGTGCGCAGCGGCAGTGGAGGCTCGCGTTACCTGTCCGCGTGTTACCTGATCAGATGTGCAGGCATGTCCTTAAGGGTTCTCCTTATTTGCATAACTGCAGTGCCTAGCACAAACCAGCATGAGGACTACATGAACCTTTATTATATATATATATCTCCTTGTTTCAACTCTCATTGTTTATTGTTCCTGCTCAGTTGATGGGCTTTGTAGTTGTACATTACAGACTGTAGTTCATCTGTCTTTACCATTTGCTCTGTTTCTAAATGATCAACCCCCAAAAGAGCTGCTAATAATAAAACAATACGGTGCGAGAGGGCGGCCTTATTGTGAAAAAATCACAGGAAAGAAGTGTTATTTGGCAGGATGCAAAGCAGAGTACAGTAATACACAACCTTGAGAGTAAAATTGTTTTTGTAAAACAGTTACAAACTTTTTTTTTATAATAAAAAAAGTGTAATTCTAAATATGTTAATTGAAAGAAAAATCATTAATAAACTGGTCTTCCGCAATGTAATCTAGTCCGGTTATATGATCGCTAGTCACTAAGTAACAGGTTTTCTTTTTAACTAACAATCAAATACTTCCATCTAGTGGCCAAATTACAAAAACACAATTTATAAACAACAGCCACAACAGGTTTAGTGCTCATCGGGAATCAGCGCACTGTTCATATTAATCTGTATTTTCTGATTTCAAATAATGTATATCATGCATTGATACAGATGTCAAGCACTCAGAAGTATGTGTTATTGTCAATTAAAAAAACGGATAGTTCTGGCACGGTTGCCAACTTTCCAGTAAAAAAAGGAGCTATTGGCTGTCCTAAAAATCACTAAATGACATAAATGCCTAATTTGCTTTATAGACCGGTTGAAGCTATAGAATAAAGGTATGCCATTGTGGGAGAGAAAAAAAACATGGAACTACAAATAAAACTTAAAAAAAAGTCCCTATGTAATTTCCTTACCTTTATTTTGCCTCACAAAATTAATATAAATAATTTAATAAATATAATTGTAATGCTTTGTGTTAAGGCACATTGCATAAATCAATTTAATGTTAATTACATAAATAATTTTCTTCTTTGTGGTTACAGATACATGGGGTGGAACTGCTAGGCTCCAAAAGTCTCCGACAACACCCGAAAAAGTCGCTAGATTTGTCGCTAGTAGCTTTTTAACAAAATAAGTAACGAGGCTCTGAAAAGTTGCTAGTTGGCAAAGTTGGCAACAATGAGTTTCGCTTCTTAAATCTAATTGTCATTGACAATAACACACACCTTTGAGCGCTTTACATTCATAATATGCATAATATACAATACATTATGTTAAATCATTAAATACAGATTTATATGAACAGTGAGCTGATTAGCAAAACTGTTTGGCCACTAGGTCACTGTATTTGCTTGTTAGAAAAACTAGAATACTCAGCGAACAGAGTTCAATTTAAAAACCAGGACTAGATTATATTGCGGAAGGCCAGATTATGAACAATTATGCTTTTATTGAACGCATTTATAAATCATACCTTGTTTTTGGTATAGTGTGTTTGTAAGCGTTTTATAAAAGCAACTAGAAATGAAAGTTGGCTTGATAAGGAAATGTGGCTAAAAAAACAAATAAGGAAAGAGGTGTAAAGTTCGAATAAAAAGCTGCACACGTGTAGAGTGGAGCGAAAGACGGAAGGCGCTTGCTGTACTGCGATTGGCGAACGGATATAGTGGAGGGGTAGACGAATGGCGCTTGGCACATAGCAATTGGCGCATTGGTAGATTGGAGGGGACGACACAAGGCGCTTACTGTATAGCGATTGGCGCACAGCTATAGTGGAGGGAATTATGGAAGGTGCTTGCTGTATAGCGATTGGCGCACGGATATAGTGGAGGGGTAGATGATTGGCGCACAGGTATAGTGGAGGGGACGACGCAAGGCGCTTGCTGTATAGCGATTGCCGCACGTATATAGTGGAGGGGTAGACGAATGGTGCTTGGCATATAGCAATTAACGCATGGGTAGATTGGAGGGGACGACATGGAGGCGCTCTCATGGGGACAGTCGTAGTACTTGTGGCCTCACCAAAAGCTAAAACCAAAAGCTAAGCTAACCTAACCCCAAATGCTCCCTGAGTGCTATGTAAAGGGCTGCCTACTGCTCCATGCTTCACTCAGTGTGTGTATATATGTGTGTGTTTTGTTGCCTAGATTGGTTAAATGTGGATGATGAATTCCTGTATGTAATATAAATCACATCTGCATTTTACCTTTAAACCCTCAGCTAATACCAGTGACAAGTGCAAGAGTTGGTCTGACAGCACCAACCAACCCAGATCACCGGATCTGAGTGGTGCTTATAAATTTAAGAGGTGCTTGTTCAAAATAGTTGGCATGTGATCCTTGCATTTTTAGGCCTCATGGTTTTGCCTGGAGAAGAGTCACAAGAGAAGTCTGACTGTGAGGCCTGTAACTGCTACACATTAGAAGAATGTTTAAACTTTGAGACCTCTAAACACTTTGTTTAGCCTCTGGCAATCCGCTCCAGTCATGCCATCATCGGTGTGTGATCTGAAAACAGCCATACGATTTGGATATTTCACAGATGATAAAATGTCTTTTGGTTAGTGGTTATCTCTCCAAACCATGTCTTTTGAAGCGTTGTACTATTTAACTTCTAGAACATGGATGGATTCATGACATTAGTAAGACTGTGCGACTTCATTAGGTGTGCATCATCAATATGCTCTCTGAAAACTTCAAATGGGCAAGGACCAGTCCTGACTTGCCACTGCAGCATGGGAGTTCTTCTGGGCGCAGTTTGTAACTGATGTTAGCCATTGTTACTTTGGTCTCAGCTCTCTGTAGGTCCTTCATCAGGTCCTGTCCGTGTAGTTCTGGGATTTTTGCTCACCATTCTCATGATCATTTTGACCCCACAGGATGACATATTGTGTGGAACCCCAGATCGAGTGAGAATATCAGTGGTCTTGTATGTCCTGCATTTTCTTACAATTGCTTCCACAGTTGATTTATTCACACCAACTTTCCAGCTTGCTGCAGCTCTATAGTTTTCTTCCTGGTGTCCTTTGACAGCTAATTGGTCTTGAGCATGGTTAAGTTTGGAGTCCAAATCCTTCTCTGAATCAAAAAATATCTGAATCAAAGACTGATGGTAATTATATTTTGTTCATGAATACTTTTTAAATAACTCCAAATGCTACCCCCGCTTCCTTTCCTTCCTAGCGTTTCCCTCAGTTGCACCGCTTCCAGACGTGTATTTCCCTATTAGAGGATTTTGCCAATCACATTTCAGAATCATAGGTTGCCAGATTTTAAAATATTTAAGCCTACGCGTTCAGAATGAATTTTGCACCCCCTGTAGCATTATGTAAGTGTAACTCGGCTTGTTTCTTCGAACAATCAGGCTTTGAGTTCTTAATATCTGAGCCTTCTAGCAGGCACTCTAATTGGAGGGTATTTATGATGAGCAGACATTTTTATTAAAACTTATTACAGAAACTGGACTTTCAGCATCAGATTCGCTGGCAAAAGAAATGGATTTCCTTTTTATGTAGTCTTTTTATGAAAAGTTTTTATAAAAGTATAGATTTTGCTCAAATAATCAGGATTTGTGTTAAGTGCAAATTTCAAAATAATATTGCAATTTTATGAGGTTATTGTTACCTACCTAAATCCCCAGTGCTGGGAGGCGGATGTGCTAACTTTGCCTAAAAGTCTCCAAATGACAGCATCACTTAATTTGCATAACAATGCATTTGCATGTTTAAAGAATAAATATTGTGGTGCAGAAAAAAGTAAGTAAAAACACCTTAAATATATTAGAACTACAATTGAGCTTTAAATAAATTTGATATTTTTTGCCTTTAAAATTAACTTTCACTGATCAGAGAAAGTTGAAAGGCTGTTGTTTTTGAATGAGGGATGGCATTGGAGTTCATACACTGCCCAGAAAAGGGAACACGAATAAAACACAGCCTAAATCTCAACGCATAAAACATTCTAGTTTAAAATCTTTATTTAGTAGATAGTGAAATGCGTTGAGAACAAAATAACATTAAATGATCAAAATGTAAATCAAAATTATTATACCCTGGAGGTCTGGATTTGGAATCATATTCAGTGAAAAATGAAATGACAGGCTGGTCCAACTTCACTGGAAATTCCTAAAGACAAGTTACAATGAGGTTCAGTAGTGTGTGTGGCCTTCACATGCCTGTATGACCTTCCAACAACACCTGTGCATTCTCCTAATGAGGCCGCTGATGTTCTCCTGAGGAATCTCCCCCCAAACCTTGATTAAATCAGTTAACTCCTGGACAGTCTGTGATGCAATGTGGCAATGTCCCAGATGTGCTTGAATGGATTTAGGTCTGGGGAATGGGTGGGACACATTTAGCCAGATGTCATTTTTGTTGTTGGCATGCAACTTGTAGCATGCCTTAGAGCGTTAGCCTTATGTTAGCTGCCCTGCGTCTTTTCCACCACTCTACCTTTGCCAATCACTATACGCTAAGCGCCTCGTGTCATCCCCTCCACTCTACTCGTGCGCCAATCGCTATGCACCAAGCGAATCGTGTCTTTCCCTCCGCTCTCCCCGCGCACCAACCGCTATACGGCAAGCTCCTCATGTCTTTTCCACCACTATAACCTCGTGCCAATTGTGTCCTCCCCTTCACTCTACTCACGTGCCATCCGCTATATGCCAAGCGCCTCGTCTGTTTCCCTCCACTTTAACTGCGTGCCAATTATGTCTTCCCCTCCACTCTACCAGTGCACCAATCGTTATATGCCAAGCACAAAATTTGTTTTTGTCAAAATTTCTAATAAATTGGTTTTGAACAAACATTTACATTTTATTTATATATATTTGTTTTTCCATGTAAATCAGTGTAAATCCAGTTCATTTGTCCTAGAGACTCAAATTTATAAAACACATTTTATTGAGAATAAATGTAGAGTTTAATACTGAAACAAAGAAATGATATGTACACTATTTTATATTCTCTTACAAAAATAATGAATCTAAAAGTCAAATGTAAATAGTAAATAAGCGTTTAACAGAACGGCATTCACATTTCTCACCATCTAACCAAATTAATAATAACTTCTTCACTCTCTGGTTTGTAAGCGCCTTATGCCTTTTGCTACATTAGCTTCTTTAGTGCTTCATGTTTTTCCACAATGGAATGGATTTTACTTTTTAATTTCACTTTTGTATCGTGACCGTTCTCTGTGCAGATGTGTAAGATTTTAATACCACATTGAGTGAATGTGCTCTGCTGTAGGACGGTTCAAGCCAGTCATCAGTCCCGACGTCCCTTACCTGGTTATACTGAAGGGTGGACATCTAGAGCTGCGCTGTGAGGACCGCACACAGGCTGGTCCAAAGAAACTGCAGTGGCACAGGGAGAAAGGCCGAAGGATTGATGGAGAGCGAGAGGATGGCGATGGAGCCACGGTCATCAACCTGACCTCTACACAGACCCAAGACATAGGGCGCTACGTCTGTCAGAACACACGGACAGGAGAAAAGGCTTCCATCTACGTGTTTGTAAAAGGTACATCCATTTTCACCTATGCAGCTGAGAGGTGCAGAACCGAACATTAGATTGATGTCTGTGTTTATTCAGTAAATGTTACATGTTGTCCCTCCATCTTCAGACCCTCAGAGTGCATTTGTGCGCTCCATGGTGAAAGGTTTGCTTGCGAGAGAAGGCGAGAACTGCACACTGCCCTGTCTGGTGACCGATCCAGCCGTGGCTCACCTATCCCTGCGTACCTGCAGCGGAGACACACCACCAGCTGGGCTTATCTACACCACTGATCCACAGAGAGGTGTGACCATCCGAAACATCACCAAGGCCTTTGAGGGCTGCTATGTGTGCACAGGGGAGATGGACGGAGTGACCGTGAAGTCCAACCAGTACAACGTGGATGTACGACTAGGTCTGTGAATAGTATTTGGGGGTTTTGCTTCAAGTATTTGCTCATTAGTGGAGCTGAAAGGATATGTTCATATGCGTTCAAAAACTGTCTGAATGTGGTGGAGTGGGGGGTTGGGCTAGAGCTGCTTAAGGTGGAAGTGCTTAAGAGTTCACATTCTTAAACTGTTGAAATCAATGGTGTCCAATTTTTTTGCAAAGAGAGACAAATTTGCAGATCCAGGTTCCAATCCAAATCTGGGTGGATTTTCCATGTTCTCTCTGTGTCTGCGTGGGTTTCCTCTGGGTTCTCTGGTTTCCTCCCACAGTCCAAAAACATGGATTCAAGGTCAAATGACTGGTGCTGGATTTGATTCCTGGTTATGGTGTGGAGATTGTATGTTCTCCCCATATCTTCCTGGTTTCCTTCCAGTTTAAAACATAGGCTCCAGTACTTTTCATGACACCGATTAAAGTTAATTTGAAAGTATTTAAAAAAGAATTTTCCTTTATCGTGAGTAGATTCAATAATGAACAATACTGTGAGGATTGAATAAATGATATTCCTCAGATGGTGAGTCGCAACTTAAAAGTGCAACTCACCATCCTGGTGGGAACCTCTGTTTTTGTTGACTTTGCATCTGTGAAAAAGGAAATGCTGCAAAAGGCGTTAGTGTGCTTTCAAAACAAAGATCAAAGATGTTGAAAAGTTATTAATTTAATCAGAAACAGTTAGATGGTAAGAAATGTGATCGCCGTTATGTTAAATATATTTATATCTATTAGCGGAATAACAGTGATGGGCTACGGTGGTGAACTCAATAATGTGAAAGTTGAAAGGTGCATGTTTTTATAGAGTGAGGTTGTGGGCAATTAAAAATCTGAAATGAAAATGTGGAATGAATATAGTGTAAGGTATGACCACTGTGTTCACGCACTTGCTTTCTTGCGTGAATTCATCCGTAGGGCCAAGGACACGATAAGAGCCAAGTTTCAGCTTTGTAGTATTCGCCAAGACCCCAATCCATCTGAGATGTTGCTATGATGGCGATACCAAACAAACAATTGATAGGAAAGCCAGAAGCCATTAGCTTTTCCAAGGACATGGTAGGGAATTACGATGCCAAGTTTCAGCTTCGTTGGTTCTGAGGAAGTGAGAGAATTAGTGATGAGTCAGTGAGAGCTTTGGCATTTATTTTTATTTATTTTTTATGAAATATATATAAAATACTGTATATATTGTAAGACTAATTGAGAACCCCTGTGTTAAACCAGCAGAAGATTTTGGGTAGTTTGTCTGTGGATTCCTTTAATTCCTTTGTGACTCTTCTCTAATTGAGTTGTGTGAACACTGAGAACTGTTACAGTTAAGCATTCAATTAACTCAATCTCCAGCACTGATTAATTATTAATGGTTACATTGTTTGTGTGGCTGCTGATGTTCATAGCTCCAGGGTCAGCACCAGTTATCAGCCTGTCCGAGTCCGAAAGCGTAATTCTGATCCAGGACGAAGATCTGGAGCTCATCTGCAGCACCACCAACATCAACCACAACTTTCAACTGAATTGGAGCCTCCCTGCTGGAGCAGTAAGAACTGCTGACCTTCACCTCTGCACACAGACACACAACTACCCAAGTTTTCATCCTAACCCGGTGGCGTTTGGTTATTTTAGCGGGCTTTGGAATCACACAGCTCTCACATCCTGCGTGGTTCACGGGGTTACAAACGCTCAGTGATGCTCCGGATCCGCTCTGTGATGACAAACGACTCAGGAATATATCACTGCCAGGCCCAGAATGAGAGGGGAAATTCCACTGCTTCCGTTCACCTCAGTGTTTATGGTGAGGAATGATCAAGGAGGTAGCCTAACTTTTCATGCTTAATTGTAGGTGCTTTCTAGGAAATGCTTTACAGCACTCCCTATTGGTTAGCTGGTATTGTTAATGTGTTTTTTTAGCTTAAAAACTTGCTGTAGTAAGAAATTAATTAGGTGCATATGTTTCCTATATACCATATATGGCGCTAAATTCCACAATACAGCAAAAACACTAATACAGAATTAAATATATTTAAAAAAACAATCCACAAAAAGTGAGTCACGATATGAGTTGTCTATGTGCAAATCTTCCCCTGCGGATTAATAGTATTCTATATTTTGATCCTATCGTTCCACCCCCTGAATTTGTATAGAATTTTTTTAGGACCATACCACGGCGTGAACCAAACTGTGAATTTTCTGCATAATATGATGTGTGGGTTCCACATCATGCCCTATTAGTTAACTGGTATTGCTTGTGCAGTTTTTTTTAAACAAAAAAAAAAAAAACATAAAAACTTGGTGAAGTAAGAAACCAAATGAATGCACAATCGAATGTATGATGGGTGAACAGTGTAAAAACTGATGCAGAGCTGAACGACAGACTATAAATTAATTATAAATCGACGAAACTTGACGCGCTTGATGCTTTGGCATCAGTGGCCGTGTGGTGGATGGTGGGTCATGGTCCAACATTTGTGCTGTTGCCAGTTTAGTGACTTTTCAGACCCTTCTAGCAACCAATCTAGCAACTTTTTCTGGTGTTATTGGAGTCTTTTGGACATCCACGTGTTCTTCAGTTTCTGTCTGTAAGCCGTATTGCTCCACGTCCAAACTGCAATGGACTGCACGTGCCCAACGCTGCCACTGACACTGCCCTCAAAAAATTTCAATTAGCGACTTCAAGACATGTTTAGGGTAGCCAATAGCTACTTTTCTTTTGCCTGCTGACTATGTTTTGAGAATAATTCTTCTTAGTTTTATGCAGTTATGCAGGTCTAAGACCCTTTATAGGGTTATCTAAAGGGTTTTTTATTGTATTGTTGTTCTACACCATTTTTCTAAACCTTCATTTTTATTTCACAGAACGCGGCTTTATTAACATAACAGACCCGGAGAACAGGGTGGTGGAGGTACCAGAAGGAGAAAGTCTTACACTGAGGGTGGAGTTAATCTCATACCCCAAACTTGGTTCCATTATCTGGAGCTACAACAACGAACAGCTTCAGAACACATCGGAACACGTCATCACCCTTGAAAAGCAGAACTACAGGTGCAAAAATGCTTTTTAACATCATTACTGATCTTTGAGGTTTTTTAGCAGCCAGCATTCATGGGCCAGGGGTTCTGAAATATGTTGTCACAGTCATTAAGTTGCGACCCACTTTCATAGAATATAAACCAAATAACCTTTTGCCCTCAATGAACACGTTTTTTAGAGAATAATTAGAGAATAATTTAAACACGTTTTATAGAGAATAAATGAATTCAGAATTTTTTGTTACCTGTGCTGCGCTATGGTGGAGATTTTGAAAACGTGAAAGTTGAAAGGCAATTGTTTTTGAATAAGTGATGGCTTTGGAGATTGAGTGAGGTTTGAGCAATACAAAATTTGAAATGAATGGGTAGAATGAATGTAGTGTGAATTGTGACTACGGTGTCCACGCGCTTGCTTTCTTATGTGAATATATCAGTAGGTTTTCCAAGGACATGATAAGGAATGACGGAGGCCAGTTTCTGCTTTGTAGGTACACGCCAAGACCCCAATCCATCCAAAGTGTTATATTCGATGGTGATAGCGAATGAATAATCGAATTTAGGAAAGCAATTCACGTCTGTTTTTCCAAAGACATGATAGTTAATCATGGTGCCAAGTTGTAGGTGCTTGGAAAGACCCCAATGTGACACTAAAGGGGTCTTGCTTTTGATGGCGATATCGAATGAACCATCGAATGTAGGAAGGTAAGAACTACTTAGTTTTTCCAAGGACATGATAAGGAAACACGCTGTCAATTTTTAGCCTTGTAGATACGCAGTAAGTGGGAGAATTGGTAATGAGTCTGTGAGGGCTTCGGCATTTACACACACACACAGTTGCAAGTTCTGCATAAATTGATCATTAAATGTGTTGTGATCTTCATCCAAACAATAGACAAACACAGTTTCATATGTTTCACAGTTTCATATAGTTCATATGTTTGCATGTTTTTTTGAACACGTTATCATTTACATTGCAGGGTGAAACAACCGTGCTAAACTTTCTTCATTTGTAAACCGTCTGTCTGACCATGGACACATGAACATGGCTTTTAGAGATACTTTTGTAACCCTTTCCAGCTACATGCAGGTCAACAATTCTTGAACGTAGGTCTTCTGAGAGCTCTTTTGTATGAGGCATGATTCACATCAAGCAATGTTTCTTAAGAACAGCAAACTTAAAGCTGGTTTGTGCTTTTTATTGGACAGGGCAGCTTTGACCAAAACACTCAATCTCATCACATTGATTGGATTTTAGGTTGGCTGACTCCTGGCTCCAAATGGCTCTAAGAAAAGTCCCAAGTCATTCACACTTTTTCCACCCTTCTCTGCAAATGTTTACATGTTGTGTTTAATAAAACCATGCAAACATATAATATTTGTGTGCTATTAGTTTAAGCAGACTGTGTTTCACTATTGTTGTAGCTGAAGATCAGAACCCATTTAATGACCAATTTATACAGAAATCCAAATAATCCCAAATGGTTTAGATACTTTTTCTTGCAACTGTAAGTATAATGTAAATAATAAAAAACATTTAACTTTTAAATTGAATGCCATTCACATTTGTTTATGATTCAAATTGATTAATTTGCCACAATGGAACTTGGGTGACAGTGGATGGTGACTTTCCATGCATGCAGCTGATTTCAGCGATCTTAATGGCGCTCCAGTATTTTTGAATGATTTCGTACTTAATGGTGTTCATGGGGTTTTTCTTTGAGGGACTGCTGGATCTGAAAACTGTTTTTTGCTCCCAAAATGACGCTAAAGCGTTAACGTCACTTTCACTTTTCGAAGGAAACTTAACAGGGACAATGGGACATGTCTAGGTCATGTGATCCCACCGATTAATTCCGAAGCAACCGACTAAAACAGAGAAGCAATATTTGCCTAAAAAATTGCTAAACACTTTCTCCAGTGATATCCAAAGTAAACAAAAACGGAGGATCCACTGTAATTATTTTTTACAAGCTGTCCATGACCCACCATTTGAGAACTGCTGCACTATGCCACCTACTGGAAACAGCTTGTAACAGCGACTTCTTTTATTAATTTTTGTGGTACCAGTGCTCATCGGGGACAAATCAGAATGATTGATTTCAGTCCAGTGTAATATTTTTTTCATATTCTATAACATGTTATTTGAGGTCTGCATGCTTTGGGTCATTGAGTTTCTCGCAAGCTTTTGGCTGTGACATAATGCCGACCCACATTACCTCCTTCTGATACATTACTGTTGTTACATAATGTTATTCTAATGTTCTCAGGTACGTCAGTAAGCTGAAGTTAGTGCGAGTTCATGGTTCCGAGGGTGGGATCTACACGTTTTTTGCAACTCACAGTTATGCTATGGTCAACCAGACATTCTTCGTTCATGTCATCTGTAAGTTTTTATTGTATTATTTATATTAGGCATCTATTAATATACACTATATTGCCAAAATTATTGGCTCGCCTGGCTTAACTCGCATATGAGCTTAAGTGCCATCCCATTCCTAATCCATAGGGTTCAATATGACTTTTGCAGTCATATTTTGCAGCTAGAACAGCTTCAACTCTTCTGTGAGGGCTATCCACAAGGTTTAGGAGTGTGTTAATGTGAATTTTTGACCATTCTTTCAGAAGTATATTTGTAAGGTCACACACTGATGGTGGCCAAAAAGGCCTGGCTCTATGATGAACATCTAAGATGTTCTATTGAGTTAAGGTCAGGACTCTGTAAAGGCCAGTCAAGTTCGTCCACACAAACTCACGTCTTTATGGACCTTGCTTTGTGCGCTGGTTGGAAGAGAAAGGGGTCAGTTCCCACAGTTTGGAGAAGTGCTCCAGTGGAGAGTGCTGGCGTGCTTCACACACCTGCATCTGACGCTTTGCATTGTAACTGGTGATGTATGGCTTGAATGCAACTGCTCGACCATGGAAACGCATTCCATGAAGCTCTCTGTGCTCTGTTCTTGAGCTAATCTGAAGGCCACACGAAGTTTGAAGTTCTGTAGTGATCGACTCTGCAGACAGTTGGCGACCACTTGGCACTATGCATCCGCTTGACGCCGATCAGTTAACGTGGCCTACCACTTGGTGGCTGAGTTGCTAGTCGTTCCCAAACCATTTCATTTTCTTATAGTACAGTTGACTGTAAAAGATTTAGGAGCGAGTAAATTTCTGAACTGAATTTGTGGCACAGGTGGCGTCCTATTACAGTTCCATGCTGGAATTCACTAAGCTTCTGAGAGCTAGCCATTTTTTTACGAAAACAGTCCTAGCTGCTTGATTTTTTTTTAAAAATATATTTAAGTATGAACCATGTTATCAAAATATATACTAACTGGCCAGTTTATTAGATACCCTTCTGGTTTCAACAAATCAGTTCCATCTACACTTTAAATGCACTATGTAGTTCTAAAATTTTAGACTGTAGTCCATCTGTTTCCCACATTTACACTGCTCTCTGATGATCAGGCCCCCACAAAGCAGATATTATAAGGGTGGTGAATAATTCTAATGAAAAAAAACACCCTTTGGCACACAAGCACAGATAATAACAGCATTTGACATTGACAGAGGCTCCATCAGCTGTACCAGGCTGTGGAGTCAAAGCAGTGGATGTGTATTGATTCGGGAGAAAAGGCAGTCTGACAGCAAACAGTCTGTATTCGATAACACGGTGGGTTTCTACGAGGAAAAACAATCCAGCAATGTTCTTAGGAAAGCATGGAAGGTAGCAAAAAGTCCATAGCAACAGTTCTTCTGGGTTAGGTTTCATTATAAACAACTCAATAAGCAGATATGACCCAGTCATTTAGGTGAGAGGCCGCAGCCATTTTTGCCCAAATTCTCTCTCTAATTTTATTTATGAACTCCAAACTTGTTCGCAAAGCCAAGGGCTTCTACAAGATGCCTCCCATGTTTGATTAATAGTCACGGTCTGAGTTCCAATGGTTCCCATTACATAAATTATTTGGGCAGCTTCTAGGGATGTTGAACAACTGACCCAACAGTTTAAATTTCCCAATATACCAGGCAGCTGCTTAATCCAATCAGCAGAATACCCACAATAATACTTTCAAATATGTATATATCCTCAATGTCCTCCACAGAAAGAGGCGCCAGGCACACGACACACCACTTTCCCCACGCATCCATCATATATCTAGCTGCAAACATTCCGTCAGGACATGCGGGTTCCAACAGACCCAGACCAATTCCATATTTCCTTTCCATCTACTGTATATGGTACGTAGAGCTGATCGAACAAAAAGGTGAATCTAATAAAGTGTCTGCTGAGACTAAAAAGTAAAGTTCATAATTTTCAATACCAGTTTATTCCATCTCTTTGGTTTTATAAGTGATATTTTCATTATCATTTCACTTAAAATTGCTAGAATTTAAAAATAACTATACTTTTCATTTAATTTATTACAATAACCTGCACTCTGCTCCTCAGGTAAACCTGTGATTGTTTCTCAGGAGGGACCCATTAATGGACAGGTGAAGTGTGTAGCATCAGGATATCCTGCTCCCAAACTATCCTGGTTTTACTGTGAGCCTGCACACACACGGTATGACACACACACACACACACACCTTACTTCAGCTAATTATCTTCTGCTTAATCCTCCACGAGGGGGGGGATCCTCCACATTTTGGGCGCTGGGCAGATACACCCAAAACAGGGTTCAGCAAATCCATTGCTGGACACACACAATTTAAACAGGGGCAATTTAGAGCAGCAAATTTTACCTTAAATCCATGTCTTTGTACAACCCAGAAAAAAACTGCATGGACACGGAGAACAAGGAAACTCCACCCAGTTTGGGATTCCCGCAAACCTGGATCCCCTAGGCTAAGAGGCAGATGTGCCGACCACTAAGCCATCATGCCATCCCTCTAACCATATTCACTTATCATGTTTTACTTAATCCTCTATTTGGGTTGCAGGGGGTTCCCCATGCCCTTCCAGAGTGGAACGTTTTGTGCGCTGGCCAGATACACCTAGAAAAGAGCGCCAATCCATCGCTGGACACACACACAAAATCCATATTTTTGGACTATGTAAATAGGAAAACCCAGAGAAAACCCACACAGACATGGGAAGTACATGGAAACTCCACCCAGATCGGGATTCGAACCTGGATCCCCAGCGCTGAGAAGCAAACGTGCCAACCTCTAAGCCACTGAGCTGTCTCTTTTACCAGATTCTTTCATTATTTTCTGCTAAATCCTCTACTACACTGCTCAAAAATATAAAGGGAACACTTAAACAACACAATGTAACTCCAAGTAAACCACACTTCTGTGAAACCAACCTGTCCAGTTAGGA